>MU551661.1:359013-479084 GCA_024362625.1 Silurus asotus
CCCCCCCCCCCCCCCAACAGATCCGGAATGACAATGAATCCTCAATATAATGAAAAAAACTGGAGAAGTTCATCAAAACAAACCCTGATGTTGGCTTGACAAAGAAAAGGAAAAATATATATAACTTATGAAAGAATAAACAGACAGAAAGAAGTTGTGACAGGGAAGACAGACAGACAGACAGACAGACAGACAGGTAGACAGACAGACAGACAGACAGACAGACAGGTAGAAATAAAATGTAGAGAAAAACAAAAAAAACCTGATTTGTAGATGATTCTGAATGTAAATCACAACCTGACCTGCTCTAGAAGATAAAAAAAATTGATGGATGAAGTTAAAGTATAGTACAGGTACAGTATAGTGCAGGTACAACACACCTTCAGCACATTAGAATGGTAATTCCACTCTGTATCCAGTAGCGTTTAACTCCAGACTGCATCAAAGATCTCACACAGCTAAAATGTAATTTCACTGTCATCCTGCAGGGGGAGCTGTTGAATTAGTAATGAAGCGAGCCAGTGAAAGTTTTATTTGGTTTATTCCTCAAAAACAGTCGCTGATCATCCAGAAAACACCACACAGTATCACAATTTGCACAATTAGTCCAGAAAGTTCTGATCTAGAGCGGAGAACACTGAAATGCTGTGTATTAGACACTATACAGACAAAACTATTAAGACAACCGACTTATCCAGCCAGATGTGGTTCTTATCCAGCCAGATGTGGTTCTTCCCCAAACTGTTAACAAAAATTTGTATAGGACTTCTTTGAATGCAGTAGGATGAAAAATCCCCTTTACCTGAACTAGTAGACCCAAACATGTTCCAGCATCACAATCTGCATGAAGATACACTTTACATGGGTGGAAATGGAAGATCTCCTGCTACTGAGCTCTGATCTCAACTGCATTAAACACCTATGGGATGAATGTAAATGCTGACTGCACCCCAACATCTCATCATCCCACCTACATCAGTACCTGACGTTTGTAACACCCTGGCAACATGGATTGAGCACAAACCTCCAAACCTCCAACTTCTTACACCAGTAAATGGAGACTAACTGTGAAATGAGATGTTCAGAAGCACAATCTTATAGTCAGGTGTTTCAGGTGTTCAAAAGATTTTGGCCATAAAGTGTAGTTTATTCTGGGCAGCACAAAAAAATGGCATTAAAATAAAAGTAGAATTGTAATGAAGATATCTGGAAGCTGAAACAGATGTCAAATTGACCTGCATACAAACATGGATTTTATTGCACTTCTACACACACACACACACACACACACACACACACACACACACACATTACAAATATATATAAAACAAATAGCATGCAGTTCCCATGTTGCACCAGACTGGATTAAAGATTCAGACTGATACAACAAAACCGGTTCACATTTTTAAAAGACAACAAAAAGAAGAAGAATCAAGACAAAGATTTTCTGCCAAATGAAGATGAAGATCACTGTTATTGTGAATCTCAGCAGATACTCAGAGTGTACTAATCCACGTTATCTCATTATAACACTTACCTTCTTCCTTCAGTGCACACTATGGCACAGCGAGAGCACAGGAGCACAGATACATGAACACGGAGATGTTTGTATAAACAATGTGAGCACCTTTCAGTTCCATGAAATGAAGCCCCAGTAGAACAAGGTGATAAGATGCATTCAATGAGAGCCATGAGACCAGCTAAGTAAACAAGGAGCAGCTCTCATGTGATCTTTGGCTTCATTGAAAACAAACAAGTTCAGACCGAGGCTTTTACCAAGAAACAGCGTAAAATGGAAGTGTGGCGGTTCAGAGGAACCTGGAGAAGAATTTATCACAGCACACACTGAGTTTGGAGAAGAACATTTGCTCAGAGGTGGGAAAGAGCATGTCATGATTGAAGATGGACTTCATTATATTAAAGACAGATCATAAAATAATTTATTTAATAGTAACAATATATTTATATGTAGCTTCACACACCAAGTCCACCCTGGTCATGAGTAGCTCCACCTCCTGCAGTTGGAAAAACCAAAACTCTAGATTAATTTGTTGCACTTTAAAACCCAGTAGCCACCAGTGTGAAGACTTTATCCGTCTGCTATGAGGAGACATTGTGATCTTCCTGAGAAGTTCCGTTACTCTGCAGCAGCGGTGGCTGAGACTCCACCGTGATCCTGTACGGCACGGTGTCCTGCGAGAGCATCTTCCTGGTGGTGCTGAGCAGGCGTGAGTAGTTCTCCGGGTCGTACTGAGAAGTTGGATGGTGGCAGCGGAGCAGTGGGAGATCATCCCTCTCTCTCCTGGAGAGGAATAGAGGAGGACGTCGCAGACTCTCTCCGTCTCTCAGGGAGTCGGCCAGGGCTTTGCGCTTGCTCTCAGGAAGGAGCATGATGCAGAGCACAGAGAGCACGGCGAACGAGGCGAACACCACGTGGTGCAGGAAGTAGCCCCCGTTGTTCTGCAGCTCCATCAGGGATGAGGCGGCGGTGCCCACGCTGCCAGCAGCCATCACCAGACCCAGAGTGCCGCCCCTGAGACAGACGGAAAAGTCATGAGAGAGACAGACTGGAACTTTCGAATGTTTTCGTTTCATCTGCGCTTTCGCTTACCGCACAACAGTCGGCATGACTTCACTGGCGAAGAAAACGCTGAGCATCGCCAGAGCCTGAGAGGACAGAAGTCCCACGAACGACAGCACCAGCACCAGTCCTCCATGCAGGACTGAAAGAACATTACGTGGATTTATGTATCAGTTATACACATAATTAGAACAGATACGAGGTGGTATCAAAACATTTTGAGACTAGTTTTGTAACACGCCAACAGATGGCAGCACAAGGTTGCACGCAGAGTCACAGGGAGCACCGACAAAAGAAATCGTTCTGTGCAACTGGTGCTATTCTGACCACATGCGTTACCACGTCTGCTATTCTGACCACATGCGTTACCACGTCTGCTATTCTGACCACATGCATACCCCATCGGCCAGAAACAACATGATCTCACTTCCGCAGCACCAGATTTTTAACATTTTTAAAGAACCAGGTTATTCTGACTGTGAGTGTGGTCTTGTGTGAAACGGTAATGATGATGATGATGATGATTATTATTACATTGCGTGAGGGCCAGCAGAAGCAGTGATGATAAGCCTGTGATGATTGCAGCTAGCAGCAAAATTCCTCTCCGGCCCAGCCGGTCAGCAGACACGCACAGGAGACCGCAGGCCACGGCTCCCGTCAGAGCTCGCAGGAAATAGACGAAGTAGAAGTGAGGAGAATAGCTGTGGAGGTTCCGGGTGAAACAGTACTGTATCCCTGTGCTTAGGAAACTGTGGAGTGGATAGAAAACATCACACACTTCATAAGCAATGGCTTTATACTCATTAACTACTCATGCACACGAAATAAAAACAAATACTCCATGTAAAATATTACAAAATAAAATTTAAGAACCAGGGAAATATGCTAAATTAAATAAATGACTATATTTATTATAAGAATCAATACTGAGGAAAATAAAAAGACACAGTGAAACAAAATGTAACACTCCAAATATAAAAAATAAATAAATAAAGGTACATCCAAAATGAATAGTCATTAAACAATATAAACAGCATGTGGTGTCAGTAATTCGCCTCTAGAGGCCGCTCTCGTACTTTATAACGCAATCCGGAAAAACTATCTCTGTGGATATTTGCAGACAGTCGACAGTTCCAGCAATCAACTATCAGTGAAGATGAATCAGCAAAACTGATGAATCGATCGACCTCTAAATATCACACATGTGAAGTTTGTCCTGATGGCTTTCTGTTCTATAGCAGAACAACAATGTCCTATTTAAATATGGGCAGGCAATCACAAGAATGTTTAAGATGTAAGGTTATTAGTAGGGTTAGGGTAAGAGATGAAGAAGGTCCTGAGGTGAAGCGGAGATCATTTTTAAGGTCTTACACCTAGCCCTGATTATCACCTTCTACCAGGGGTGGGCAAACTTTTTGACTCAGGGGCCACAATGGGTTCTAAAATTTGACAGAGGGGCCGGGCCAGGATATACATACATACATACACACTAATATATATATATATATTACATTAGAGATTGCAAGGCATGAATATGCATCGCTCATTGTACAAATTTCTTTCCAAATGCATTAATTAAATTACTAATTAATTTATAAAATTCAGTTGAAAAACATTCAGTTTCATCAAGTGCCAAAACATCAACAATTTGTTGATCTTTATTTTTTTTTTGCCAGTGCATCAATAAACACAGCATAAAAACTCAAGTTCAGTTTCAGTAGGAAGTGTTGTTGAACTCCTTGTTTTGCCAGTTCATCAAAGTCTGGAGTAAGTTTTGTTGTGGCAGTTCTCAGGATAGATCCGAGGTGTTGGTCAGTTAACCTGGATCTGTTTGGGGCTTTTTTTGATCGGACCTCAGTAAAAAAAAAATTTTGTTGTCCACTTCGTATTAAACACTCGTCGCTCACTGTCCACTTTTCTTTTCTTTGATACGATCATTTTTGCAGAAGGGCTCATAAGAGAAGAAGAGAGTAATACACGCGAACAAGGTCAATGAAGATGAAGTGCACCATCTTTTGGGCATTACAGGGGAAAGATCAATTAAACAAGGTTTACCTGTACTGTACCTATTTTAATATAATTTGGTCACGTTCGGCGGGTCGTGTGTGGCTCACTTCTCAGAATAGAAGAGTTCAAGCTGTTATTGATCTTTGCAGAGCGAAACTGACTGAATGGATCAAAGTAACACGTTTTCATTACGTATTTTATATCTGATATAGAGCGAGGGATAAAGCAATTTTATCATCAAATGAATCTTGTGTCTCAACCCATTTATAAAAATCATCTTATATTCTATAAGATCTGTTCAACTTATAAAGACACAAACTCCCGGTGTGTGTTTAATGCTCTCCACCTCCTTCCAGCCAATCACAATTTACTTTTTACACTGACCAGGGGATTAAAGTCAATCAGAAATATTGAATATTGTTCCAGCTTTAGCCCAAATCAATGTGCTGCACCTGGCAACCAAATACAGTGAAGGGTTAGCACACAGATTCAGAGGTGTTTAAGTGTCACTTACAGGGTAAATGTCAGGATGAGACAGTTCCTCCAGATAACTCTGGTGTGCCAGAGTTCGAAGATGTGGTGGTACTTTGGTTGGGGGTCTTCTGGAAACGCCACGTCTATCTCTGAAGAAACAGTAATAAAGAGGAGCACGATCACAGATTCAGCCAGACTTCACTGATATAATCAGACATATGCTGCTTTCCTGCCAACATTTGTTTTGAGTGACATCAGATCAGATTTTTTTTCTGTGATGATCTTCCTCATAGTGTCTTACAAACATTTTTTTTTTGAATATCACGCACATGTTACCATCGAGATCCTTCAGCCTGCACAAAAGAGGCGATTTCCTTAATGTCTGATTTCCTCAGTGTTTCCTACACAACTGAGTTAAATCCTAAACGAAGCAGGATTTATCCACACCCTCCACATCAAATTTATGCAAAACAGTGAAACGTTTCTACGTTTATTCTCGCGATCTATTGACCTTGTTTGTTTCTTTGCTGCAATTTCATATGGCATATTCCTACACGTTCCTACAGGAAGATCAAAACAGAAGTCTTTAAACAGAATTTGTCATCTGACTCTCTGCCTTCATTTTCAGTTCCTCGAATTCCTGCCTGAACTCATAAGAAAGACGAGATAACGTGTGAAAACAGAAAAGATTTTGCGTCCAGGAGTGACGCAACTCCACGCGTACCCGTCAGAAGAGTCTCGGCTGGGTAGATCTCGTCCCTCATACACACTCCGTTCCGGGTGGAGAACAGCTGTAGGCATCTCTTGGCCTGAGGAATCTGAGATGTGGCCAGAAGCCAGCGTGGAGACTCGGGAAACACAGAGGGCCAGCTGTTCAAACATACAAGCGTGCTATTCATTTACTACGGCAAATGTCATCGACAAGTCAGTGTACGGTAACACAAGACACACATTAGCACACATACCCCACATACAAGTCTCCACACACACACACACACTAGAAAAGTGTGCACAGTTGTGTCGAGTAAAAAAAATACAGACATTTATGTAGCGAATACAGACGAATGAAGTGACACAAACACTATAATGTCCTGAAGCAGATATTAAACATCAGCAGGTCACTTGCTCAGAAAATGAAGGGGACTAAAATTAGCATTTTATAATAAATACTAGCACCTGATATCCTACAGCAGGGTTCAGAAGGGCTACAGCAGGGTTCCCCAGACTACTGCCTGTAGGCTGAATACAGCACCTACAGCCCCCACATTTGGAACAGACCTCTGAAAATGTCATTTTTATGTCATTTTTACTCGTATCATATCTGTATTTGATAATAAAAGTTGGCTTTCCAACTAAAATGTGCCTTAGGTATTAATAGAGGTCGAGGCACCGATAGTTGATCGCTGCAGCTATCGTCTACCAACTAAAAATCCATTCTGATAGTTTTTCCGGTTTCCAGTCCGCTGTCATTACAAGAGCGGCCTCTAGAGGCGAATCACTGACACCGCGTTCTGTATGTAAAACTGCGCACTGCAGGGAAAGTGCTAGATATTTATCATATATATCTCATTATATTTATTCATAGATTTGTTTATTTCCGGTTGCACATTTTTATGATTCATTGCTGTTTTTTTTTTTTTTTTATAAAGTTCACTATTATTACATACAGTTTCTTTTTTATCCATTTTATTTTATTTATTAATCAGTAGATTAACCAGTAGCTATTTGTTAAATTATTATAACTATTATTTGTTATTATTTATTCTTAGGAGGTGGAGCTGGAGGTAGCAGAGCTGAAGATGCTGAGAAATGAGAAATGAGTTTATTAGAGGGACAGCGCATGTAGGACGTTTTTGGAGACGAGGTGAGGGAGGTGAGATTGAGTTGGTTTGGACATGTGCAGAGGAGGAACATGGGGTATATCAGTAGGAGAATGTAGAGGATAAGGACACCAGGAAGGAGGAAAAGAGGAAGATCAAGGAGGAGGTTTATGGATGTGGTGAAGGAAGACATGCAGGTAGTTGGTGTGAAAGAGGCAGATGTAGAGGACAGAGGGGTATGGAGACGGATGATCCGCTGTGGCGCCCCCTAGTGGGAGCAGCTGAAAGAAGATTATTCATTTCATTAGTAGTATTTGTTAGATTTGTTGCGTAACCATACGCAGAAGTAAGTACATGTTTTTATTTTAATGGCAATGAATATAAAAAAAATGTCATTATGACAGTAATAATATTCTTTTAATAAGTGATACATCTCTAGGTGATAATAAGTGTGTGTGTGTGTGTGTGTGTGTGTGTGTGTGTGTGTGTGTGTGTGTGTGTGTGGTACTCACCACCAGTAAGACAGCAGCAGCAGTAGAGGAACTGTAGCCACAGCCTGAAGCACAGACCACTCACTGCACAACACAGCCAGGCCCGGGAGCATGAGCTCAGCAATCACAGAGAAGAAACCGCTCACCATGGACACCATGAGCCTGTGAGGAGGATCACACACCTCCAGACCTGCAGCACTCACACCAAGAGGAAACAACTGTTATAAAAAAAACAATTAAAGGAAACTCTTTTCATAGACAGAATTCATTTGGTCCATGAGGTCTTTAAGAATGATTTAATCATTAACCAAAAAAAATATCAACAATAAAATTCAGCTGTTGAAGTCGATCTCGATAAAGAGCCGCCTTCTTCTTCTTCTTCTTCTTCTTGAACTTCTTCTTCTTCTTCTTCTTGACATCGTCCTGTTTGATCCAAAACCAGCACTGAATGTAAAAATCCTTCCCAATTCAGAACATCTGGTTCTCCACCAGAGTGGACATGTTATAACATAAATCACAGTGGTGAAGGCATTGGACTCAGAGGGTCACAAGTTCAAATCCCAGCACCACCAAGCTGCCACTGCTGGGCCCTTGAAGAAGGTCTTTTGCATTATGGTGAAAACACATCGCACATCATGTAGAAAAACAACATTTTTATAACTTCAGATGTCTAATGGATAAAATTAATTTTACTCATCATAACAGATTTATGGCAAACACAACCTCAAGCACATGCACCACTTTATACACACTGGAGTACTGGAACATCTGGATATTTGGCTCATGTGAAGCCCTTCTCCAAACTGTATCCAGATATTTGGGAGCACAATTGTATTGGACGTCTTCGGATGCAGGAGCATGAAATTTTCCCTTAATTCAATCTAGGAGACCCAAAACCTGTTCCAGCATGACAACACTCATGTGCACAAGTCTTTCCATGGCTTTCCATGAATTGGAGTAGAAGATCTCCTGCAATAGATCTTCACCCCTACTGAACAATGATTGTGAACACTGAACGCACCCCAGGCCTCCTCATCTTCATCAGCACCTGACTTTAATAACACCCTTGTGGCAAATCTCCAAAAACACTAAGTGGAGTATCTTCCCAGAAGAGTGGAGATTATTATAGGAGTAAATGTGGAAGTTTGGGTTTATATTTTTTGAAGCTCTGATTCATCACATTATCCTTTAAACACAAACAGAAACAAACGTTTGGTGAACATTAACATTTCCATCACTTACATTTCACTGAACATTTCAATGCACTGAAAGTTTTCTCAGATAAAAATCCCTCGGGCTGAAAGCCGTGCCCGTTGTTTGCTTGCAGTCCTCCGTGAATGAGAGCAGAACTGTGTGAAATTCCTGAAGAGGAGTCTGGAAAGGAACTTCACTTTCTTCTCAGAATTTTAATCTGGACCGAATTCTTTACTTATGACCTCGAAGGAATTTGGGATAACGGTGTGTATGTGCATGTTCATAATTCCTGCTTCTGGTTCTGGTTCCACCCTGTACCTCCTTCTTCTACGCACTTCAAAGCTCCACTTCACACAACCCCCAGAACGTGTGGACTGCATGTATGAAACATTACACAGAGTTTCCCTAAGCCTTTTCCTCGAATGCAACTTTTGCTGGATGGAACAATCACCGGAAGGCCAAATTAGGAAAAACATAGCTTTCCAGAGGAAGTTTAGGATTAGAGAAAGCCTTGGACTTGCATTCTTGTTTACTGCAAGCGCAGATGAAGATCAAGGTGGTTCGTTAGAACTTACAAGAGGATCATATAACAGCACGACAATCATGAAAACTAGTGGAAACAAATTATATATAAAGTATAAATTTTCTCATTAAAACCTATAATCAGCTCCACTCTTCTGAGAAGATTTTTGCTCATTCAGCTATAAGAGTGTTAGTAAAGTCAGGTACTGATCTCGAGGTGCAGTCAGTGTTCACATTCATTATTCTATATCAGGAGATCTTCCACTCATACAACCCATGTGAAGCAGATCTTCATAGCCAATCACAATCCACTATTCACACCTGAACTCCTTCCAGCCAAATCACAATCCACTATTCATACCTGAACTCCTTCCAGCCAATCACAATCCAATATTCATACCACCCAGTGAGTAATAAAAAGGCTTGTATGAAGTTTAATATATAATTTCCTCCTGGTTGGTTTGGTTAAACTTTATTAGTTTTGATCTCAGACTTCACCAATGTTCTAAAGATCATTTTTATCATCATTTTGCTCCAAAACAAAAAAGAAAATGTAACTTCTGCTGGTGCACTTTGTAATTTGCAATTCAAATGTACTTCCCAACATTCGTCTATCAAATGTGCAAATTAACTTCATACAGAAATCTATAACAGAAAAAGGCTAAAGTTCCTGCTGCAGAGAAGAACCAGGGATTTGTAGTTCACAAGTGACTAGAACTCAGTGTTTACCCATAATGCAACGCTGCCGTCTTTACATGTTCATGCTGAAACCAATTTCTTCCTTTGAAACATAAACATTCAATCAGTAGAACATAAATTCAGACAGGATGTGGCGGATAAACAGGACCTTCCTACTCCACACCGACATCCTGCTCTCTGATTACACAAACCGACCTGCAGCCATCTTCTGATGTCCTTCAACAGATTTCACCACGAAGAAAAAACCTGTCAACATCTCTTTATTACGTGCAACGATGATCTAACTAAAGGTGTGACCTCTTTATGTACACTACTGTGTGTGTGTGTGTGTGTGTGTGTGTGTGTTGACACAAGAAGCACTCGTGTGGAACTCACGGCTGATGTAGGAGGAGAGGAAGACACCAGCGAGTGCGGCGCCTTGGCCCAGGCGGAGAAGCTGGAACACCACGGAGCTGCTGGAGAAACACACAGAGACTCCAAACAGGCCTGAGAAGGACACAGAGATCAGAAGAGTCTGACGTCGTCCAAACCTACACACACACACACACACACACACACACACACACACACACACACACACACACACACAAATAAATGAGTTATGGCAATCCAAATGTATCTACAAACAGCATGTAGAAAAACGCTCGTTTCCACCACATGCTCCGAACCGCTCACCAGTCACACAGAGTCCCGAGCAGGACGTAGCCCAGGATCCAGCCGGTCATGAAGCAGACGTGCTGCAGTGGAATCCTCCAGTAGTCCTTGCAAACCAGGTTCCACTGTGGACACCAGCGAAGAGAAGCAACTCAGATTAGGTATCTTTACAGAGATACTCAGGGTTTGTTTACCTCCTAAAGTTCACGTTTATTGGAAATATCGTCAACAAACAGGGTTATAGTGAGGTCATGTGACCTTCGACCTCATACACTGGTGCTGTTGGAAACAATCAAGGGTCTGTTTTGATGGTCCTTATTGACGTTTTAACGTGTCAAAATCCATCACACGTCTGTTCAGGTTTCGAGGGTTGGCAAGTGCCCCTGAGCCATAAATCTACAATCAGACAAAAAAATCTGACACGTTTTCCTGCCTCACGTTTTTCTTTTTCTGAAGCGAAGAAAAAGAACATCCAAATACTGCTACTGCTCTCCTATTGGCTGAGACGCCTGGTGAACCTGGTGAGTGAATTTTCCACCTTATGAAGAACCCCAGATCACAGCACTGCCCCCCCACAGGCTCGAACAGCAGGCACCATCAGTTCATCTGCTGCTCTTCTTACCCTGATGCACCATCACTCTGGAACAGGGTCAATCTGGACTCATCTTTTGAAATGGTTGTTTAAGAAACGAGGAGCTGCTCACTGCATCAGTTACAGTTAAATAACTTGTTCATCAACATAATCGTAATGATCCAGTAGGGGGCGCTGATCTGTTTTTAGTTAAATCTACACACAAACACTATATTGACAAAAGTATTGGGACACCTGACTTTTACAGCCATAGGTGGTATGGACCCAAATCTGTTCCCTCATGAAGATGCTCCTGTGCACAAATCCAGATCCATTAAGATCTGCTTCACATGGGTTGGAGTGGAAGATCTCTGGCTATAGAGCTCCAACTCTAGAACAAGTATGGGATGGATGTGAACGCTGACTGCACCCCAGACCTCCTCATCAGTACCTGAATTGTGTATGAATGTGCACAAATCTCCACAAAATCTACATCTTCCCAGAAGAATGGAGAACTTAATGTGGAATGAGATTTTGATACCAATCTTATGCTAAAACCCCCACAAATGTTTGTTTTTCTTGTGCTTTTGTAGCAGCTCTGTTGTAAAGATGTTGGTCTCCTGATCAGAAGGTCGTAAATCCATCGTTGGGGAAATGAGCTCTTTAAATTCACTTCTGTTTTGAGAAACAGCAGTTTGCTGTAAAAATGTTACACTGTTGCTGCGCTCCACATTCCTCTTCTTCCTGTCCTGCACCACTCGCTGGCCTTTGGAAACCCTGATGAGTAAAGCATTCAGGAAGAAAAGCCCATCAAGCTTTCGAGCTTCCTGTTGGTCTGAGCGAGAAATGTTCTCAGAGCTGCGTTCCTCAAAAACACAAAACATCAAACTATTGATCAAATCAGACTTCAGAATCAAATCAGACTTCAGAATCAAATTGATCAAATCAGACTTCAGAATCCTGCAGCCACAAACAGACGACAATCTGAAATCGATCCACAATCTGCCTGAAGAACGTGTCACTTCACCTTTAATAGATCAGACTGTACATACTGCACCTTTAATAGATCAGACTGTACATACGATCAGACTGTACATACTGCACCTTTAATAGATCAGACTGTACATACTGCACCCTTAATAGATAAGACTGTACATACTGCACCTTTAATATATCAGACTGTACATACTGCACCTTTAATATATCAGACTGTACATACTGCACCTTTAATATATCAGACTGTACATACTGCACCTTTAATATATCAGACTGTACATACTGCACCTTTAATATATCAGACTGTACATACTGCACCTTTAATATATCAGACTGTACATACTGCACCTTTAATAGATCAGACTGTACATACTGCACCCTTAATAGATCAGACTGTACATACTGCACCTTTAATATATCAGACTGTACATACTGCACCTTTAATAGATCAGACTGTACATACGATCAGACTGTACATACTGCACCCTTAATAGATCAGACTGCACCTTATCGATCAGACTGTACATACTGCACATTTAATAGATCGGACTGCACTTACTGCACCTTTAATAGATCAGACTGCACTTACTGCACCTCTAATAGATCAGACTGCACTTACTGCACCCTTAATAGATTAGACTGCACTTACTGCACCTTTAATAGATCAGATTGCACCTTTAATAGATCAGACTGTACATACTTCACCTTTAATAGATCAGACTGTACATACTGCACCTTTAATCGATGTTATGGTCACACTAAACCTGTAATGAACCGATGATTGGATTTTTATTAGAAACACGAACATCACTGACCTCCGTGACGAAGTTACTCTGAAGCCCTGCGGCGTTTCCGTACCACCAGCCCCTGGTACAGGGCACCAGCTCCCTGGACTCCCTCACCGTGAAGTTGGTCCAGTTCCTCGGGTACTTGTAGAGCTCACAGTGACTCGGTCCGGAGCCGTTAATCCACGGGACGGTGAAGTTGAGGTAAAGCTGTCTGGAGAAGTTTCTGAGGAGGAAGGCGGAGGGCAGAAGCTCCGGATCCGCTCGGCAGTGGTACGAGTCCGGGACGAGCGTGAAGAAAACATCGGAGAAAAGACTCAGAGCCACGGCGAAGTGCGGAAACCAGCTGAAGAGCGCAACCAGTCGGTTATAGCGGCCGAATCCTCCAACCTGCGGCAAAACCTTCGCTTCAAACTCCATCGTTCAAATAAAAGAAACCAGAGCGAGTGTGTCAGTGGGAAACGCCGCGTCCTCCACACTCACTTCTCCACACACACTCCTCCACACTCACTTCTCCACACTCACTTCTCCACACACACTTCTCCACACACACTCCTCCCAGTTTTTTTGAGCGACTCATGTAGGGATCTCCTGAGGCTGGACATGAGAATACAAACTGATCACCACAAGTAGGAGCTTCATGGTTTAAGCTCTGGGCTACTCACTGGAAGGTCCCTTATCCCTCCATGCTCCAGGAGGAGCGCTGTATCATGGCTGACCCTGTTCTCTAAACCCTGCTTTCTAACAAGCAAAGAATGGAAGAACTTCACTGTGCCTCTAACATTAAAACCCACATCGTGGAGGCGTCATAACAATGGCAAGTGTAAAACTGTGGGATGTGAAGGTGATGATGATGTGTTGAGAGGAAGAGAAACCTGCGGCAGGGTCATGGATTCTCAGGGCTCTCTGAGGTGTGAGGAGTGAAGGCCACCCCGTGTGGTGTGATCTAACAGAAGATTTTACTGTAGTACAAACTGCTGATGAAGTTCATGTAGGCTCTGATAGAAGGTATCAGAACACACAGCTTGTTGTCTGTGTGATATTAAATCCTGGGCTTCAGTATACATTTTCACACCAGTGTTTTGGAAGACAATTTCATTCAGTATGTATTTTGGTTTAGTGGCGCCACCCACTGGTAAAAATAAAACTCAAAAGTTTGAGCTCCTGCCATCTTCATGTCCATCAAGCGTCTGGGATTCCAAAGGAGAAGAACAACAGCTTTGAGAGTGGTTTAAATGAAACCTGCGGTGAAGCAGAGATCATTAAAATGGAGTTCAAGATGTTATTGATGTTTGGCTCATTAAATCCAGAATTCTCCTGCTCCGAATCACACACACTGGTAAAGTAGTGCAGTAGTAATTGGATGCGTCCAATTATATATTTTAATTATGATATATAATATTTATAATAATAAATAAACTCCTGGCGCCGTCATTTAAATATTTTCTTTTTCAGTGTTGTTCATGTTGTGCCTCGTGTCCTGGGGGTCACACAGAATACAGATTAACATGGCAGAGGTAGAGCTGTAACTTCCTGCAGACACAACAGGAAAAGAACGTCTGGTTTTATTTCAGCTTTTTTGTTGCACTACAGATGCGTGTTTGTGTGTGTGTGTGTGTGTGTGTGTGTGTGTGTGTGTAAGGACCATGAGTTAGAAATCAGAAGGAATTTAAGTAAATTGATTTGTTGTCTGTCTGAACTGAAGAAATAAAAGTGAATTGTCTTTAACACTAATGTATCGTTGTCTAAACAGCGAGATGAACAGCACTAATTTGTGGTAAGTAGAATCTCTTCAGCTACAATAAAACATGTTCGATATTTTCTCACGCCTAAAAGTCGCCCAATGTTTCGGGACCCACAACAAAAAATAAAAATAATAAAATAATAAAAAATAATAATAACATAACAATATCGCCATCTGCTGGCCATTATAGAAACTGAAAAGAAATGACAGACAACCATCATATTTCAAAAATTTATTTACGAACATAATCTCTGAGGAACAACAGCAGTTCTCGCGCTCTCTGTACATGCAACTGTAGAAAATAACAATTTTGAAATTTTTTTTATTCTATTCATTTTTTGATGTTTTTCCTTTTTTTTTTTTTTTTTTCTAATTTTCTCGCGTTTGAATTGCAGGATATCGACACAGCTAGAGGTGAAAGTACTGGGTCTTTGACAGCACTGAAGACAGCATCGACAAACCCCTCCCTCCCCATAGCTGCTCCAACAATATGTACACAATTCAACTACATTGTACAAAAGGGAAAAAAAATAAAAAGGAAACCAAAATAAAAATACAAATAAAAAAAAAACCAAAAACAAAACAAAAGAGACTTTTTTTTTTACATCACCTGCAGCGTCTCATTGCTGTTAGAACCCCACATTCTACGCAAGATCAGACTAGTACAAAGAGAAGGGTGCAAAAGGTCCTGGGAGATTATATACAGCTTTTTTTTTTTTTATGTACAACGTTTCGGTATATTTACTCATTACAAGAGGAAAATTTACACAGCAGAGACCTTCCAACTCAAACATACCACAGGTGTCAGGAAAAAATGATAAAAAAAAAAAAAAGAAAAAAAAGAAAAATAAATAGGTTAATTCCTCACCATTTAGCTCTACATGCTTTATGAATCATTTTCCAAAAAACATCTATGGTCAGATTTCTGCCAAAAAAAAATAAAAAAAATAAAGAGGCTTGAAATTGTGACCCGATGGCACGTAATTGTGCAGGGTGAGAGGAAACGGGGGGGTGAAATCAGATCACGGAGGTAATTCTGCATAATGGAGGTCAGTGGGAGGAAGTGCTTCACTCACAGACGGGAATTTCAGTTTCTGGGGGAAGAAAACGAGAAAGGAGGGGGGCGGGGCTTGTTGAGACAAGTTTGATGACCACGATACAGAACTACGTAAAGCTCACAGTGACGCTACATAAAATTCACATCACAATTTCAAGCCTTCAAAGAACGGCAGGAATAAGATTAATAATTATAGTAATAAAAGCAGGGTTCGAACAAGAAGACACAACTTAGAAAACGCACACAAACACACAATGCATCTGTAAACAATCGTGAGATTTGCAGGGACAGTAATGGGATACATTCTGCTTTTTAATAAACCATGATGAACATGTCAGTGTTGAGAGGGAAAAACATATGTCTGTTGAGAGGGAAAAACACACACACACACACACACACACACACACACACACACACACACACACACACACACACACATTTTTGGTTTGGAATAATTTTTTTTTTGCCAAATTAACCTCATATCACAAAAGGTACTTGAGAAGCAGTAAAAATTCAATAAAAGGAAATTTCACACACCCTGTACGTCAAATCAACGAGCAACAACGCTCACACACACACACACACACACGGAGAAAAAAATGAACACAGAAACAGAAGTGTGGCTGATTGAGAAACACATCACACAACTTCACGCTGAAGCACAGGCAGGAAGGATAAAATATCAAAAACTTTTTAAAATCAGGATAAAAAATCAAACAAAACAAACAAATGCCACCGAATTATTACGAGCGCTGTAATAAAATGCTGTGATTGTGCTTTAAAGGTGGGAAAAAAACAAAAGTCTGCGACGTACGTGCGCCACGATGACGCGGGAGGGGCGGGGCCAAAACGTGAGAGGCTACGGTAACTATGGAAACAGTCCGAGGGGCTGGAAAAAAAAAAAAAAAAAGTGTAACCAATAATTTATTTATTTTTGTAAGTAGGGATGACCTTTATAGATCTGAAGAACCTTTGGAAATGTATTTATTTATTTTTTTTGGGAGAAAAGCTTTTCCGATCACTAATGTGTGCATTCAGATTAGATTAAAGAAACGAAAATAACGGAAGAAAAGAAAACGTGTGACACTGAAACCCGATGATAAAAAGAAGGGAGGAGGTGAAGGGAGAAAACGCTACTCATTAGAGATATTCAGCGGTGTATTGGATTTGTATATGTTTTTTTAAGAATAAGGTTATATATCGAACCCGGACGCTCAGATCGGATCGGATTGGACAGGATAAGATGGGATTAGATGGGAATGTCGCCGCTGCTGCTGCTTGCTGATGTTTGGAGCTTTAAACGTGTGCAGCTTGAAATGAACTAAGAAAAAGGTAAAAAGGCATTTTCTCGGTTTATATAATTTTTTTCCCTTTTTTTTGTTTTTTTTTGTTTTTTTTTTTTGTTTAAAGATACATACTTGTGTATTTAAAGCAATGAATAATATATACCTCTTATTATTCTTCTTAAATAATCCATAATGAATCACTCTGCTACATCTGAGAACTGTTTGTGGCCCTGACGCTTTCATTCTGAGGGGTCGTGTACGGTCTTGATGATGGCAGACGCGCGTTTTTTGACAGACCTTAAGGACCTGTACACACACACACACACACACACACACACACACACACACACACACACACACACGAACGAACAAACAAACAAACAAACAAACAAACTGTCCTTAAAATACTGATGTGTACACATTTTGGCCCGTGAGGGTAAGGGGTGGGGGGAAGTGCTGCCCGCAAGTGAACTGTACATACAAAGATAATTTTATTCATTTATTTTTTTTTGTTTGTTTTTACACTTAACTGTGTGATGTTACAGTACATAAGTTATTTACAACTGTGCAGTAATGGGTGGCAAAATAAATTATCTAGAAGGCAGCGAGAATACATTGGTTAACGAATATAAAAACTGTACATCATTTACGGAATACAATTTTTTTTTTTTCCTGTTTTTGTTTTTTTGTGTGTTTATTCCATTAAACTAACATTGGCTCTGTAGTGTTTCAAGTCACGTCCTCAGAAAGGGAACAATGAAATGCCCGAGTAAAGAAAGATCCAAAAAAAAAAAAGAAAAAAGAAGAAAAAAAAAAAGAAAAAAAAAAAGAGAAAAACCCACTAAAACATCATTTGTAAAAGGTTTTGCAACACTGCGGTTTCTCGAGTTGTCCTCCGTCTCCTCGTTCTGCAGGTGTGTGTGTGTGTGTGTGTATGTGTGTGTGTGTGTGTGTGTGTGCAGAGTGCTAGCACAATGGGGGATTGGCTCCTGCAGTGGACCGTTGGAGGCTTTGTGAACTGAACCTACTCTGCTCTCCTTTTGTCCCTCCCCCATTTGTCTGAGGACACCACGATGGACTGAGGTGGGATGTCCTGGTGCTGAAGGAAATTGAACTCCCCTTGCTCTGGCACAGAGCCTCAACCATGCTGCCCTTGCTCTTGGGGGCGCTGTGGGCATCAGGGAGCCATGCTCTCCTCTGTTGTGGTTACGAGAGATTATCCGAGTCCGGCAGCGTGCTGTCCCGCTGTAGCTGTGTAGATGTTCCAGCCTTCGCCTTGCACCTTGCGACCTTACATGTCTTTTTGTTTTTTTTTTTATTATTTTCTTTCTTTTCTATTTTCTTTAACACGCCGATGCACCTCGAAGCGCCAGGCCGCGTTGTTTCCGTTTGGCGCGCTCGAGGACACCGTTTGTGCCTTCTGTCCCTGATCCTGAAGGACGTCGAAGGTGGAGGAGCCTCTCTCAGCCCTCCTCTTTTGCGATTTAGTTGAAAAGGGGATGAAAAATAAAGAAAAACTAAATCTTTCAACTGGCAGGTTGAGAGAGGGTGGGCTAGCTTTAAAGCAAAACAGTGTTGCTTCGTTAAATTCCAAACAAAAGCGTTAAAACTTTTAAGGATGAAAGTGCAAGTTGTGTTTTATTTTTTTTCCCCTGGGGAAAAAAAAAACTATGCTCCTCTTTTCTGATGGGAAGGAGCATTTAGTTTTCTTGTTTTTTTGTAATTTCTTTTTAACCTTCTTCTATATAATATATACGTATATACTCTTCTCAAAGAAATCTTCGTTTTCAAACCGGCTAGCCCTTACCGAACTCGCTTGCTTGTTTGATGTCTCTTTGAAAAAAAAGTTGAGGGATTTTAGAACCGCGCTCTCGGCGTCTCCGTGTGTTCGTGTCACGCGGGCAACAGTACAAAGTCGTCGTTGACGTCCACCATTGGCACGTAGAAGGAGGGAACCTCGTTGACGCACAGAGATTTGTGTCCGGCAGGGTCCAGCTCCTGCACCTTGAGTTGCCACTCCATCCTCTGCACTGCGTTCAGAGCGGCGGCCTCGTGCTGCTGCCGCATCAGCAGGCACGTCTGAGAGATCAGGATCGGAACGTTAATCAAAATAAATCAATAAATCAGACGGTAATACACTATAATTGGACAAAAGTGTGTGGACACCTGAGCATGAGATTAATATCGGCTCAACATTTAATTCCAGATTTAGTCCTCATTCACTGTTATAATGAGCTCCACTCTTTTGGGACGATGTTCCTTCAGATTTTATGGAGATTTGTGCTCGTTCAGACACAAAGATGTTAGTGGTCACATTCATTGTTCAATATGGTTTATATCTCTATAGCTGGAGGTCTTCCACTCCAACACATGAAAAGCAGATCTTCATGTAGCTGGCTATGTGCGCACGCTAGAACAGGTTTTGGTCTTCTTTGGCGTCCTGTGCAATTGTGTGCCTCCAAGTTCATGATAACGGTTTAAAGAAGAACCACATATGGCTGTAAAATTCAGGTGTCCAAATACTTTTGTCCATATAGCGCATCATCGACCTTTAAAAAATCGCATGCTATTATAAATCATACAACATTAGAATCATGCTGTGGTGCACTCAGAACGTTCTGGAGATCTTTACCTTCATGCGGTCATATTTATCGTCCACGTCTTGAATCCATGAGATGAACTGCCGGGCGTTGAAGCGATCTCTCACGGATTTGTTTTCATCTCCCTGTTAAACACACACACACACACACACACACGAGGACATTCAGCGAAATATTCCAAATGATTTTAAACACTTGCAGAAATTTTTGGAATGGACGTGACGAGAGTAAGAAGCTATTTCACCTGGCTCTCTGATGGCATGTTGTACACCTCTGAATCCAGAAGCATGGTGCAAGCACTAAACGGCACGGCCTGATTAGCGATGGTCCTGGCCGCTCTGCAGTGAACTCGCAGGACCTCTTGTTCACAGGAAACGATCAGCTTTTCCTGGAGAGAGAAAAAAAAAACAAAAACAAGGAAAAATTCAATTTTAGACAAAACGTCATTCTGGGCTCATTGACCCTCGAGGTGTTTTTTTTTCTTTCTTTTTTCACCAATGTCAAAAGATGAGTGTGAGATGAAACGTGGATTCCACATACGGGGCTTTTACGAGTATACAGAAGGTTTAATTAAAAGGTTTAGTGATGAGCGCTGGAACCAGGAAGTGTGTGTGTGATGAGAGTCGCTCTTATTTACCCGCTCAATGCTGTGCTGCAGTCGCAGTTTCCCCCTTACTGCCTCTTGCTGTCTGAAGAGCTCCTTCAGGGGTTCAGACAACGATGGAGGTGGTGCGATCTGCAAGGGAGAAACAAAAATCGATTTTTTAAACGCTGGTGATTTTGTGCAACAGTGCACGTATTCTTCCTGAACAGTTTCGGTGCACGTGTGTACGGAATGCGATCCTTTTTACCTGCGGAACATAGTTACACCCCCCCCTTTTAACATTTGTAAAGACGTTTGCTTAAATAAGCAGAACAGTTAGTAAAACTTATTTGGTTTGAAAGAGGCAGATGTAGAGGGCAGAGTAGTGTGGAGACGGATGATCCGCTCTGGCGACCCCTAGTGGAAGCAGCCGGAAGAAGAAGAAGAAGGAGGAGGAGAAAATGAAATATTAAATGTAAAACACGCGCGCACACACACACACACACACACACACACACACACACACACACACACACTCTTATAGACACATCTATTACACAAATAGGGTCCTATAAATAATTTTCCCATTTATTACATTTTATTTAATTTGTGGCAATTTATTTATAACTATTTGATCACTATAATAAAAAATTGTATTGCATTACATTTATGTATTCTACTTTATTTGTATAAAATATTATATAATTTTTATATATTATTTAACCAGGCATGTATTTGATTTAAAATTGTTTTAAAAATGTAAACTGTTCACAAATGTTGATAAAATAAACCGTAAATAAAAAAACGACGTTATGGTTTGCATTTCTTCCCTCTATCTGAACCGAACCGCGACTTTAAAACCCGAGGTGACTGTGAATTTTGCGTATCGTTACACCCCTGGAAGAGTTTTTGTGTAGAATTATGTTCTCACCACAGGGATATGAAGTTTGCTCAGTGGTTTGCCATCCAACAGGTAGGAGCCCGTGTACGTCACGTATTCTGCGTAGCACTGGGGAGCCTGCGGTGTTATATAGCACAGGATTTTCCTCTTTTCTTCGATCTTTTTCCGGATCTGCAGGTATTCGAAGTACGGGTTGGAGCGGTCGCTGTGGTACGGCTCAATGTCATCCAGCTTGATAGCGTTGACTATGACGGCTAACGTCTGCTGTATCATCTCCCGGGTTTGCTGCATCGCCGTGTTGACGAGCTGAACCTGTACCTGTTGCTGACCCGATTTCTGAAACTTCCTTTTCCGAGGATGTTGCGTCTGCCCGTCCTCCTCCTCGGCACGGCCTTTAGTTTTGGTGACGAGAACAGGAGTCGACGCCTGAGCGGTGATGGTGCTGATGGGCTCCTTTTCTTTCTCCTTTTCCCCGGAGGTGAGAGAGGACTGAGAAATAGTGGTGACGTTCGTGGTGACGGGAGAGGAGGTCGTGGAAGACGAGACGCTCGTCGTGGTGATCTGCTTGCTCTGGTTGGCCAGCATCTGCGCTCGGTTGCGGGTCATCCGAGGAGCTATCTCCTCGACCTTTTTGGGGGCCTCGGGTGCTGGAAGTACAACCGGGAGCTTGACTGTTGTCTCAGACACTTCTGATATTTGTGTGGTGCTAGACGATGTGATGGTCAAGACTGGAGCAGGGAGGCACGAGTTGCACGAGGTACCCAAGACGACCACGGGGTTGGGAGCAATTTGCTCAGATTTTAGAGGTGCCTGTGCTTCTGAACATGGCGTTATTGTAGGCAGGGTATCTGGTGCGGCGTCTTTTGGTCTATATTCTTGGTCATTCTCTGCATCTACAGCTGAATAGATGTTGCCATCACCCTCATCCTGTTCTTCAAACATGTGCACATCTTCCTGTACTGTTTCTTTTACCGATGGAACGTCCTGGATGTTGTGAGGTTCTGGTTCAAGCTGGGATCCGTAACTCTCCTCGTGGGTGGCTGGCTCCAAATCCTGAGCAGGCTCGTGTGGAGAAACACCTGGAGGTGAGCATGGAGGTTTGGTCAAAGTGGGAAAACTGACATCCAACACCCCTAATTCTTTATTTGTTTCCAAAGGTCTTATTTGGACAGAAGGATGTTTGCTCTCTGGTATCTCCGGTGCAGTAACATCTGGCTCATGAATCTCTTTTTCTGTAAAGGGAAGATCTGGCAAAGAGAATGGACTCAGATCGTCTAGTTCATCAACTGTGCTAGGAAAGGGATCAGCCCACTGAGACTCGCAGCTTACTGGTTGGGCAAGACTGCTCTGAGGGTAACTAAGTGGTTCCTCTTGGTTCTCTTGTGCCACACATGTCGGCTCATCGTCCATTTCATTCTCCTCAACATGTGGTTTGATATCCGTGAAGAAGGTTTCTAGTCGAGTCGAGGAGGGTGGCAAGAAGTTCGGATCCTCAGGCTCTGCTTCAGGTCTTGGTGATGAAGAGATGTCCTCTATGTTGTCCTTCGGGACCTCATAATGACTTTCTGAGATGTGTTGGTATGCCCTGGAGTATGTAGAATAAGGCGGAGTCATGGATGAATGCACAGGTATCGCGGTAGGAATAGGAGGCAGGTCGCAATCGGAGTGCGAATACGGACTGCTAATCTTAGAAACCGCCGCTTCGACCTCTCTGTAACTTTCATGTGGTGATTTCATGAGACCGTCCGCGTTCCATGCTATCGACTGGTCACAGGAGTTCTCCATGATGCCGTCTTGAGGATGACTGGGTGTCAGGGGAAGGACTTCAGGATCTTGACGATCTAGAGATTCAGCCCAAGTCTTCATGACGGACTCTCCTAATGCGAGGGGATACGTGGGATCTTCTGTAGGCTGATTGGAAACGATCTGAGTTTCGGGGGTTTCCTCGGAATGTTCTTCCTCTTCGTCCTCCTCCTCCTCCTCATCTTCTTCCTCCTCCTCTTCCTCCTCCTCATCGTCCTCCTCGTCTTCATCCTGCTCCTCTACAAGAGGAGGTAAATATTCGCAGCCGCTCACTGGGTCAGACGGCAACAAACTGGGTTCACTTTGATGTAGTTCGGACAAGTCGTCGATGTCCATCGGAGGCAAAGCGGCAGGAGCTGGTGTTAGAGGAGCAGCGATGTCCAGACACTGAGGGTCAGGTCTATGGACTGGAGTTGAGGGCTTCATTAGATAACTGTACATGCTCTCTGGAGGGAGCTCACTGGCATCATTTCCAGAAGTGGCTGCAGAAGCTCTATCGGGTGCAGGCTGTGCTGAATCAGGCCTCGGAGACAGCATGTTAATGTGAGGTGAGGGGTACGAAGATGAAATTCCATCGAGTCTCTCCACTGGTATTTTGTCTTCAGTAAGGTGCGAGGCAGAAGACTCAAATTCTTGAGGCGTGGTTTGCTGTCTAAGGAACTTGTCCACGTCTGTTTTGAACTCTTCTTCTAGAGGTCTTCTGACCTCAGAGGTAATGGACCTGCTCTCGAGGGGTAACTGCATGTTCTTCGCTGGTGTGATGCAGGTTCCTTCAGGGAAACCGTGGGAAGAGTTCTGGGAGGTGTATCTGTCGAAGAATGTTGGAGAGCAGGCGTTCATTGACATCGTCATTGCAGAAGAGTTCTGACAGTCTAGTCCATCAAACATGATTTCCTGGTAGTCTTCTGTGCTGCAGGAAGGCGTTCGAGGAGTCTGCATCACTTCTTCATAGCTTGGGCATGAAATCACAGATGCAGGAGTGGGGACCCCTGTTGGTCTGTTCTGATCTGGTCGTGGAGAAGCAGGAAGATTCTCCTTCATCTGGTGGCCTGCTAGCCAGTCTTTGGAATTCTGGCTGTCCAATGGTTGTGATTTTCTATCAGGGGACATTATTTGGGACGGAATGCTCACCTCTTTAAGTTTCTTGTCTTTCAGAGCGGAATCTAACGCTCCGGATTTTTTAGACGAGAGATCGCTACGGTTCTTTTTCAGATCCTCACTGGACTTGATTTTCTCTTTAAGCTTCGGATCTCCTGATTTATGCCTTAATTTCTCCATTTGTTTGATCTTCTCCTTGTATCTCTTATGCCGCTCTTCATTCTCCTGATCTTTTAAACTGAGCATTTTGCCGAAGCTGGTCAGTCTGAGATCTCCGTCCACCAGTAGCTTCTCACGCGGCCGACTGTCTTTCCGGGTGCTGTCTTTTGACTGGCTGAGCTTGTCGCTGTCACTGAGCTTATCCTTGGTCTTGATATAATCCGTTCTATCTTTGTCTGTGATGTCCCTATTCCTGTCCTTGTTCTTGCCATCAAATTTGGGACTATCTTCTTTAGACTTGTCTTTTAAATTTGTGACTTGAGGACTTTCTTTCAGGCCAGATTTCAGCTCGTCTTTGGTGAGACGGAAAGACCCGAAGCCGTCAGAATATTTGTGTTTCTCCTCCTTTACTTTTTCCTTATGCTTCTCTTTCTTCTTTTTGTCTTTGATCTTTTCGCTCGTGATGATACTGTTTGTCTTGTCCTTTTTGGACATTTCCTTTTCGAACTCCAGAGTTTTGTCCAAGTCGTCCTCTCCGTCGCCTTTAGAGCCGTATGGGAACATGTACGGATCGGCTTCCAGCGGCATGGGCTCTTTCTCAACAGGTAAGCTCTCTCTGCGGCCGAAGGACTCTCTAATCTCCTCGGACTTGTCCCTCTTATCTGCTTTCTCTTTCTTGCCTTTCTCCTTGTCTTTGTCGTGACTCTTTTTGGATGATGAGGAAGAAGAATGCCTGTGTCTCTCTTTCTCTCTAAATCTGTCCTGTGGATTGGAAATGGACAGCGACTCTCTTCGATCTTCTGTCATATCAGGCAAGGTGATATTGGAGGAGTCGTAGAAGCTGCTTGAAACCGGCTCGTGACCCCGGTCTGTGAAGCTGTCTGACGAGATCTCGCTGTTCTTATCATTGGAATCGTCTTTGTAATCGTTCATGGCCTCCTCCTCGAGCTTCTCGAGCAGGGATTTCTCGTTCTCGCCGCTGCCCTTAGAAGGTTTCCGATCTTTCAGGTGGTCCGGCTTATCTTTGTATTTGCTTTTGCTCTTCTCCTCGGCGAGCTCCCGCTTGTCTGTTGCTTTCTGACGGATTTTCTTTTCCTGATTCGAGTCCACAGACGCTCGGTCTTTGCGGTCCTTGTGTTTCGTATCGGTCGAGTCCTTGTCTTTCTTTTCTTTGTGTTTTTCCATGGAGCCTTTTCTTTCTTTTCCTGCATCGAACGTCTTCTCTTTCTTTTTATCTTTATGCTCCTTGTCTTTCTTATTTTCTGTCGAGTGTTGTTTCCCCTCTCCGGAATACTTCCTGTGTTTATCTGACAGCAAGTCCAAGTCGTCTCTATCGGGTGTGGAATCTTTACGGTGAGAGTCCAGTAAGCCAAACGAATCGCTCAGTTTCGCCACGCCTCCGTTATAATTGTCATTTTCGTCCTCACTCTCGTCAGTGAATATATCCTCGATTTTATACCAGGTTTTCTCCCTCACCTTCTCAGGTTTCTTCTCTTCCTTTTTAAAGTCAAGAAAATCCTTTTCTCTGTCACCGTGTTTGTCTTGGAATATTTTTTCTTTCTTGTCTTTACACTGCACCTCGGACGACATCTTCCTCTCCTTGTCTTTGCTGTGAGAATCTTTGTGTTTGTCTTTAGCTCCGTCTTTCTTGTCTTTGGAGCTCCTTTCGACGTCTTTATCTTTCGAAGTCCTGTCGACCGAGTTCTTCTCGGGTTTCTCCTGGTCCAGACTTCGATCTTTGGGCTTATCTTTGTGCTTTTCGCCTTTTACCTTGTCTTTCTTCTCCACCCCATCTCCCTTCTTCTCCTTTTCTTTTCCGGAGTGGTTCCTCTCCCGGGGGTCTGACTTAGGAGTAGTTTCACACTCCGATTTGAAGAAGGTCTCGTTGCCGTACTCATCCCTCAGTATTTCCGTTTTGTTTTTGGAGTCTTTACGCTCCTTGGTGAACTCATAGGAATCTTTTCTGTCTCTGCTGCACTCAACGGACTCCTTTTCCTTTTTCTCTTTGATGACTCCGTCAGCTGACTCCTTTCGTTTCTTCTCCTTCTCGGAGTGACCGGAGTTCAGCTTTTGTTTGTCCGTCCAGTCTTTTTTCTTTTCGTTTCCTTTGTCGCTTCCTTTCTCTGAGGATTCCCTCTCTTTCTTTTTGGAAGTGACGTCTTTCTCCAAGCGCTTGTCGCTGTGCTCCGACTTCTTGTCTTTCGCTTTGTTGTCCTTTTTCCGGTCCCTGTTTTCCTCTTTCATGGTTTCCACAATAAGCTTTACAGAGTTGTTATTGGCTTTGTACTCTTTCACAGGGGCGTCCCAGCTATCGTCTTCGTACAGCGAGCTGTCGGAGGAAAGATCCGATTGCCACCGATCGTGATCGGACGCGCTCATCTTGGTATCCTCTAAAAAAGGATTTTTCAGATCGTAGTCCTCGTAATCCGGTTCTTCCTTGATGGTTTTATCCTTTTTCGACTTTTCCTCTTTCGCGCTTTTGTCTTTTTCTGATTTGAAATGCTTCTCCTCTCTCTGCTCGCCCTTTTTTTCTGATTTCAGAGACTTATCTTTGGACTTTTTCTTTTTATCCTCTTTATGGGATTTCTGTTTTTCCTCCTTCGGCTTGTCTTTGTCTTTCGTGCTTTTCTCTTTTTCCATTTTTAAAGATTTGTCCTTCTCATCTTTACTCGCTCGGTCTTTGTTCGACTCCTTGGTTTTCTTGGATTTCTCGTCTTTGGAAACCCTTTGAACGTCTTTCCCTGCCCAGTCTTTATCCTCTATTTTCACTTTGGACAGTCGGTCCTCTTTCTTAAAATGATCCTTGTCGTGTTTGGAGAGTTTGACTTTGCTTTCGGACGGCGACTCTTGCCGCGAATCGTCGAAGTCGAAGGAAATGCTTTTGACGAATTTTTCGTTCATGTCTTGATTCAACACTAAGGTCGCCACCTTCTCTTTTTCTTTGTTTTTGTGTTTGTGTTTTACTTTGTGTTTCTTCAACACCTTTCCGTCTTTGTCCGTTTTACACGCGGCCCCGTCCGCGTTCTTATAAAAGTCCGAGCTCTTTTTCTCGAGCGCGCTGCTGCCGTGTGTGTTGTTTTTCTTCTTCTCTTGCGGTTTCTTCTTCACCTGTTTTATAGACTCCACGCTCGAGTCTGCGGAGGAATAGTCCGATTCGCTGGAAAGCCTCGTCCTGACCGAGTCGGACAGGGAGCTGACGTCAGACCACGCCGGGGAGGACACGGTCTTCCAACCGTCTGTCCGCCACTGTTTCGGGTGCTGCTCTGCCAGAGATTGTGTAAGCTTCTGAGAGCCCAAGCTTCCATGAGAAGACGAGGATGAAGACACCGACAGCGAGCTGAACACACTGGAATCTTTAAGGCTCAGGGTTGAAGAATCCTTCACGCAGTTCGAAACTGGCATCGAGCACTTCTCGTCCTCGCTTTCCATATCGCCGGTCTCAGAGTCCGAGGTGCAGAACTTGTCGTTCACTTTGCCGAAACGCACCTCCTTACTGACGTTGTTTTTCGTCTCCTTCTTCCTCTTCTTCTTGACTTTGCTTTTGTCTTTCTGCTGCTTGGAGCACAGAGCGTTCGAGTCTCTGCTCTTGGTGTTGCTCTGAACGGCAGATTGCCTCGGCGTGGGCATGGGCGTGAAACACAACGTCCGGTCGTCGTCGTCCGAGCTGTTGCTGTCCGACAGTATCCGACGCACGGGCTTCTTTGGTGTGAGCGAGTTGCTTTTGGAATAGGTTTTAACCTCCATCTTGGGTATGGAGATGAAGCTGTTGGTCTTGCTGACCGGATCCTTGCGGAAATCCTTTTTGAGAAGGTGCTTGTCGTCCACGGGTGGGACGCGCTCCTCCTCGTCGTCCTCGTCGAACTCGTACTCGTCCTTCACCGGTGTGGTGGCGGACTTGGGTGGGTCCAGGGGCTTTCCTTTCAGCTTTAAACCTTTCTCAAACTCCGAATCGGTGTTATTGCCGTCAACGGAGCTGGAAGGAGCAAACGATGGAGCGTCCTCCTCTTCTGAAGAGTCTGCCGCAACAAATAATAAAAAAAACGATTAGACAAAAACAGACGTTTTTTTTTTGTGAAGAATTTGTATAAATCGTATATCTCACACACCTGACGAGCTCTCGCTAGACGTATAAGTGCCTTTTCCGAGCAACAGATTCAGCATGGTTGGGGAGTTTGCGACCTTCAGTGGCGTTTCTCCTCTTCGGTTGCTTTGACACGGATCCCCTCCATACCGCAAAAGTAACTTCACCACCTGGAAAACACAAAAACATAAAAATTAATAAAAAGAAGCCTGAAAGCCTAAAAATTATTATTAAACGTGAGAAAACACAACACGTTTTTATTTTTATTTTTTTTTTTACGAGCGTCTAGTGCTACGGATTCTTTAGCGTTTTATGTTTTCAAAAATGTCTCTTATAAGGAGAAAATCCTGACAGTTCAGCATGTCGTGGGAGTGAATGAATGAAAGATGGAAAAAAAATTAAGACATTTGTTAAAAGTCTGCTGAAATAAATAGAACAGTTAATAAAACCTCTAATCAATAAATTCGAGACGCACATCTTTCACTTTACACTGTACTGTATAGGGTTGGAATGACAACAAAGCCGACTAGACACACATGTTTACACATCTGTATTACACTACTGGGGTTAATTTTTGTACTTATTTAATTAGTGCCAATTTAATCAATTACTCACTTCTAATCAATATAATTATTAAAAAAACATAACTTCCACTAATTTGAGTTAGTACTTTTTATTTCTAAATAATAACAATATTAACACAAACACAATAAATTTTATGTTTTGCATTTCCCCTAACTGTTGTAACCGAACCGTGACTTAAAAAACGAGATACGTGCTGAAGCGTGAATTTAGTGTACCGTTAAACCCCTTGTGCATTCACGCTTTTAAAAAGAAAAAAGGTCTCACTTTGAAGTGGCCGTTGTTGGACGCGTCGTGTAGAGGCGTATCATCGTCCAGGCCCTTGGTATTGACCTCGGCTCCGGCTGCCAGCAGCTGCTTGGCCACTTCGTAATACCCTCTGTTGCACGCTTCGTGCAGTGCGGTCCAGCCTGGAAGACACAATGAATAAACGTGTATAAAAAAAATACAAAAAATAAAAAAAAATATATATATATGTACACACACACACACACACATTATATAAATATATAGTAGACGTGCGTGTTTAAGGTTCGCAGATGAAACTCCTCACCTGCAAAGTCTTTTACATTCACATCAGCTCCCTCGCTGATGAGCTCCTTGATGCGGCGCACTTCTCCGCGGATGGCTGCCCGGTGCAGCCGTGTTTCGCCCCTCTCGTTCCGCTTATTTACTTTGTCTTTGGTTTTTGAGGCAGAGTTTGGTGTTCCCTTCTGACCCAGATTTGACTGCGACTGATGCTTTGGTGTTGTGTCTAAAAAAAAGAAATAAAAACCGAAAAGAAACGTAATTTTTACACACACACACGCACACAGTGACAAGTCAAATAAAACGTTGCTAAAAATGACATGACCCACATCCGCCTCCGAGTGGCGCTCTTGTTCAACAAAGAGGACAGCTGCAACTGTTTTGTTACAGTTAACGGTTTATTAGAGGGGTTTTTTTTTTGTTTTTTTTTTAACAGTATCCTGAGGAACGTCATTTATAATTATAATCTGTTTTGTACTTGAGGCAGAAAAACGCCTGGAAGTAGAAACTGGTTAAAACACAATGCAGTTAGCAGGGGAGAGCTGCAACTTTTCTTTTTTTTCTTCACTCAGCAACTTCAGTGCATGTGAAGTATTTGAAATATTCACATGAAGGACTTTTTCCTTCATATTAAATACAAGCTGTCCGGTACATGATGGGGAAAAAAAAAAAAAAAGCTAAAGGAATGTCGTATGTACACATTACTGCGATGTAATAATGGGAATCGATGAGGGATTTCTCGTTAAATGAATTCTAGTTAAGTAGCGCGGTGTGTGTTTTGATGAAGCATGGCACACGAGAGAGTGCAGCGAGGACAGCGAGAGGCTTGTTGGGGGGCTCGTGAGACGTGGCGTTCATGACAAGCACGCACCTGGACTGTTTACTGACTCCTCCGCCGTCATCTGCATAAGAAGAGCCACCTGCTGCCGCTCCGACAGTGGGTACCCAGCTCGGATTCCTGGCATGCCCATCCCGAACGGCAAACTCGACTTCCTGGTGTTGGTAGGCTCCTTTTTAATGCGCTTCCTCTCCGGACCTTGCTTCTCTGTGTGTGGGAGGAAGGGGGGAGAACGGCTGTGTTAGACCAGAAGAACCGCCTCAATGTTCAGACCCAGCGATCTACTTGTTCGTGTTTGTTCTTTGGGGTTGTTTGTCCTGCTTGGAGAACACAAACATACCTCACAAACTGAGGAACTATTTTTACTGAAATATCATTCGAGTCAGAGTGAAGGTTCGTGCATATGAAATTGCACATATCTTCACCTTTAGACAGCCATCATGAGCTTTACGTGTTTGTGTTTTTTTTAAATCGTAACGTATACAACTTTCGCCTACAACCTTCATCGGAAGTGCTTTGGATGAGAGCGCGATAACGTGACCGCCTCCGGATGTTTAAAAAAAAACGACCTAAACCTTCACAAGATACTTGTGAAAGTGAAATGAAACCCTGCACTCCCAGGTGAATTCCCTTGTCTGCCATGAAAGTCTGAGAGACTGCAGCAGCAGCAGCAGCAGCAGCAGCAGCAGAAGAGCAGGATTACCCAGAATCCCCATGGGGAGGGGAGGGGCACTTAGCATGTGTGTGTATATGTGTATATGTGTGCCAGTGTCTTTCTATTAGGGTGTGACTTGGCAGGCTGACAGCAATTACAAAATGGCTGGTGTTGGTTTCTGCATGGCTAAGGCAAGGTCACCGCATGAATGAGGAGCCAGACAAAAGCAGCTGCACTTTAAAAGACACGCCTGTCAATTATTTTCTGCATCTGGGTGTAAACATATCTGCCCCCACAAGGCACCAGGACAGTCCATTATACTGCCCTGACCCAAACTATCAGCTTACAGTGACAAGCAGGGAGACGGCCCTGAAAAAGGCCCTATGCCTCACAATAATCAACACACACACACCTGTAATAAAAACAAACGAGCTACACCAGATGCCATCCTCTAGTTTCGGTGCGCGTCTAATCTACGGAAGATCTACGAGCACGCGGGCTGTTGTTTTTTTAATGCACTGATTTGCTCAAGGTCACAAATATAATTTATACCGGAGAGGAAGCGAGGCAGCAGAAAAAACTTCCTGTCACACACACAACTCTTTCCAGGGATTGCTTTTCCACAGTCAAATCTGATGAACTCTCGCCAACATCTGCAAACGATTACACTTAATGTAACCCCCCCCCNNCCACCCGCCGAACCGCCCGTTTGCATTCTCACACACATCTGCTGCTTAGAAACATTCCTACGATTTAAACTCGAACTGCAGGAGCCGCAGAAGCAGTCTAAACATGTTTTTTTTTCCATGGTGGGAAGGAAAAAAAGAAGAAGAAGAAGAAAAAAAAAACGCAGAGTTAGCTATCGCAGCCTTCGCCGTGTGAGCATTATAACAGGACTACGATTAGAGCGTACTCGCTCGCCGCGGCTGCTCGGGGTCTCAAACTCGGCTCGTCGAATGCTAACAGATACCGCTAGTGTTTACAGAGTTCCAGCATGACAAGCGCGCCTGTGCACAAAGCTCCAGCTCCGTGAAGATAAGGGTTGGAGTGGAAAATCTCATGTGCGTAGAGTTCTGAATGTGAACGCTGACTGCACCCCAGACCTCCTCACCTCATCTTCATCATCAGAACCTGACCTTACTAACACCCTTGCAGCCCTACAAAATCTAGCGGAACATCTTCCCAGAATAATGGACATCATCATAACAGAAAATGAGGAGTACATGTGGAATGGGATGCTCAAAAGTTTAGTTGTCCAGAAAATGTTGTCTCTATACTGTAAAGTGTGTATTGGAGAAAGATAGAAATGTGTTCTTTTTGTTTTTTCTCTAGAAATGCTGCAGAATAACAAATACCACGTCCTAATAACAGAACTATTCAGTCTAATCAAATAAACAGTAGTCGGCAAAAAAAACAACAACAAAAAAACATAAAAGCTCCCACGGGAGAGGTTTTAACATCGGCGGTAAAGTACTCGAGTACAGCAGCTTTAAATAACCGTTAATAGTCTACAGAAAAAAAAGCCAAAGACTCATCTGATGGATGAACACGAGCCTGAAACGATTTATCACAGATGCCTGTGTTCACAACATGACAAAAACTACCCCCCCATCCCCTTTATTTGTGTCAAAATACACACCCAGAGCATGAGATAAGTAGCAGAAAAACTTGAAATATGAGCTGAGAAGAAGACAGACAATGGCTTATGCAACGATGTGTGAATGGGAATGTGTGGGCTGCTGCTTTAGTTAAAAAAATAAAATAAATAAATAAAAAAAGGACCAAAAAAAAAAAAAAAAAAAAAAAAACCCCTTCCATGGTGAAAGTAGATAAAAAAAAAAGAAAAACCCCTTCCATGGTGAAAGTAGATAAACTCGTTTCTGTCGATGTAGTCTGGGTAGCAAAGCTGCCGGACGGGTAACGTTCCATGGTGAAAGTAGATAAACTCGTTTCTGTCGATGTAGTCTGGGTAGCAAAGCTGCCGGACGAGTAACGTTTACGAGCGAAAAGAAAAGAAAAAAAACATCAACGACTTCGAGCTTGCTTTTTCTTCAGGTAAACACTGGCTGATTACATGCGAAGCGAAAAACAACGAGGCCCTATTTAGACCGGATTAGGTTTACAGATTAGTGGGTCTCAAAGTGCTGTGGTGAGAAGATCTGATCATCCATAAATCTTCTAAGTTACTTTCTAAGTGTCTCCTATATATATTTTATTTATTTATTTATTTCCCCCCTCCCACTCTGGACTGATTCAAATGAAAATATAAATGATGGGTGCTGTGTTGTGTTTCTGAGAGCTGTAGAGAATCTGGGTCAGTTGAGAGGGTGGGGACTTGCCGCTGAGGGGACTTTCCCATTACCAGGGACATGAAGCACGACGTCTGTTACTGTACTACGACATTCACATTTACGAACGCCTCGTGCACGCATGCACACGCACACACACACACACACACTCAAACACCACTGGCTGATTAAGTCCTGCCGGGTATCTACACAGAGAAGCATGAGAGTTCAGGGGGGGAAAAAAAACAGAGGAGAAATGGGGAGGGGACGACGACAATGACAACAAAGACATTGCTCTTAATCTGAACGCACGGTCCTGACTGTCCTGTGAAGGACTTATATATAACTCTCTCTCTGGGATCTTTATGTAAAGAGTGTGTGTTATGGAAAACGTGTGAGGGGGAAAAGAAAAAAAAAGAAAAAGAAAGTGAAAGAGACAAATGAGATGATATAGAATAAGCCAGATAGACACACACACACACACACACACACACACACACACACACACACACACACACACACACACACACACACACACAAAACGGAGTAAGAATTAGAGAGACAGACTCCTTTTGAGCTGCCCAGAGAAAACAGGAAATGAAGGCTGAAGAGACAGGAAGTGCCCACAGGATGTTATGTCACTGCTTTTTTGTGCTTTACATGAAAAAAATGCATTGACAGAATGGAACAAAAGAGGCAGGGAAAATGAGAGAAGAAACTCGTGAGCAGACCATCATCATCATGCAAACGAAAACAGGCCTGTACTGTATATCTGCAATCTTCAAAAGCATATGCACACACACACACACACACACACACACACACACACACACACACACACACACACACAATTACACACACAACTTCGACATCCAAAGAGTACACTATAGGCTCCTGGACATGCAGGAATTCGAAATCGACCTGGGCTCTGTTTTTATAGAGTAATGCTTAGGGGGAGAGTGCACTGCTACACACACACACACACAAACGTGGAGCTACAGGCACACACTGTACCAGCAGATACATCTGGTAAGCATCCAAGCTTGAAGCCAATTGTTTTTTTTTTTTGTGTGTTTATGTGTGTGTGTGTGTGTGCCATCGTTTCTGCCTGGCAGTGTTGGTGTGCATGGCAGTGAAGTGATGAATATTAGTAGCTCTGATAAACCCACCCACTCGTTCCATCCTGAGTGAGAACATGCACTACATTTTTTTTCCTCAAAAACACGTTCTCCTGCAGGAGGTTCAGGAAGGAGAGAAACTGCAAGCTAACTGCAGCAAGGAACTGGATTTGGTCCCATACATTATAAAACAGAAAAGTGTGTGACATGGGATCCGAGAGCACAGACTTTCAGGAAGAGGTGGAGAAAAACGTACAGGAAGAGAGAAAGAGCGAGAACAGAGGATAAGGGGGAAGAAATTAAATATTCTGCAGGATTCTTTATAGAAGCACGTGAGAAAAGAAAGTGGCAGGAAAAAAAAAAACAAAAAAACAACACTGCTGCAAAATACCAGCTAGATGAATTATGCATCTCAAATGGAGTCTTCCAGAAAATGAAAGCGAGCAGGACGTGAGCTGAGCCAGCACGAGACTAGGGGGTGCCTCTACCCTTCGCTCCCACACTTTTATCCAGCGGGTTTGTGGGGACCAGGTGCGACTCGAATTTTATGGTTTTGCTGCTTCTGTCCTACATAAAAATCTGGTTTCATAAGAATTACACCGGTTGCATAAGAAACTAGATACCTGAATTTGTGCAAGAACTCAACTCATGGGCAGCTATAAACGCACACACACACACACACACACACACACACACACACACACACACACACACACACACACACACAATGCACTCAGTGAATAAACGAACATGAATGGTTCTGGGATTGTTCCTTGACGGGTGAAGGGCGCGGCGCTGATCGCAGCAGCTCATTACATAATAAAAGCACGGAGGCGTCTCGCCTCTCCTGGTGCTCCGTGGTGCTCTGCAGCTAATGGCTTCGTCGCAGCTTCAAACGACTTTCCAAGCACATCTATTGTGCGCTTTATCTGGTTCTCGCTCGCTCTCATAATTAAGCTCAATGAAAATGTTCCTGCCTCGGTGATCTATGTGTAATAAGTCAGTGGTGCGTGTGTGTGTGTGTGTGTGAATAAAGCAAAAAGGTAACTGGCCTGAACTGGCATATATCCCACAAACCAGAGGAAGCAAAAGAAAAGGTAAACAAAACCATACAAATTTCACAAGTCGAAGCATTGAAATGAAGCGGAGAACAAGGAATAAAGCCGAATATTTAAAAAAATATATATCTACAGCGGACTGACAATGAGTTGGCATAAAAAAATCGACCGAAGCAGAAAGCCTGGTCTGAGCTGTGCACCCGAACGTACACGGTTACACAACACACACACACACACGATTGTCTGCGACAAGACAGGAATATCTGGTAGAAAAACCCTGCTCCTGAAAACAGGAAAAGATGGCTGACAACCAGAACGATGGCTTGTAAATGATGATGAAACGTTGCCCGACACACACATACACACACACACACACACACACGCGCGCTGATGGGGTGAAAACAAAATACGGATGTGTGTAATAGAGCACAATAACCTGATCAGAAAGGAGAAAGGAAGCGAGAGACATGCAGCAGGCCGGTGGGAAGATGGAGGCCCTCCACCCCTGGAGAGTTAGCATCACAATAGCCACTATAGGCATTGTTTAAATGGGGTGAGAGAAAGGGAAAGATTTCACGCCTAACGGCTGGAAAAGAAAGGGGGGGGTCTGGGGTTAACGACCCAGGAACTGTTACTGAAACACACACAAGCACACTGAGACTTTACACACACGAGCACTTCATATACTGCTGTTTTTTTTTTTGTGGCTAAAGCGATCGCCAGAATGATAAATCAGTGTAGAACACACACTTCTCACAAACACACAGATAAATAGCACAGAATCGTGTTTAACCCAAACCCATTTCATTAATAAAGATGACTGAAATGTATAACAAACAATTATAAGCCTCCTCCTCCAAGCTGAACGCAGCGCACACACACACTTACCTAAAAGCATTCCCAGGCCATCGTGCCCAATAATTCCGAGTTTTCTGCAGCCATGTTTGAGTTCTCAAGCTTCCAAAGGTCCACTTCAGCATAGACACAAGAACCGCATGCAGCACCTCTCCAATCGTGTTACCCATAATCCCCCCAGCTCAGCTCAAAGGCCTTGGCCCTGCCTCCTTACCTGAGTCTGAGTCTTTCTGGTCTCCATTGGCTCCAATGGTGAAGGGAAGCTTCCTCTTAGGAGCCTTCTCTTTCATATCTTTGATGCCATCGCCGCGGTCCAATTTAGGAGTCTTGTTTGACGAGCCTTTATCTTTATCCTGAAGACGCAAGGCAAAAAAAAAAAACTCTTTAATAACACATTCAGGTACATTTTGAGCCAATCAGCAAGATTTTAACGAGTATTACATGAATACCAATATTATTATTTCAATATGGAACAAATAAAATACTGCACCTATTGCTCAGTAATATCTATATATACACCATATAGCCAAAAGTTTTGGGACGCCCGACTGTGCTTCTTCTCCAGACCTGTTAGCAGTGAGTTAGGGAGGTAGTAGGCCATTGGACTTTGAATCAACCCTCAGTTGTATGAATAAGATAAAAATATAAGTCGCTCTGGATTCTGCCAAAATGCTGTAAATGTAAAGTAAAAGGAGCCTTTGTGAGTAGACACCTCAGCATGAGATTGTGCTTTATAAACATCTAGTTCCACATTTAGCCTCAATTTGCTGCTATAAGAAGATCCACTCTTCCTAGAAGAAGTTCTACTAGATTTTGTGGAGACTCATTCAGCCACAAGGGTGTTAGTAAAGTCAGGTACTGATAGAAGTGAGGTGAGGAGGCCTGTGGTGGAGTTCTCATTCATCCCAAAGGTGTTCAATAGGTTTTGAGATCTATAGACCTTCATGGACCTGGCTTTGTGCACAAATGCATTGTGATGCTGAAACAGGTTTGGGTCTCGTAGGTCAAGTGAATGTGCCTCCAACTTGGTGGAATGATCACATACGAGTGTAAAATTCAGGTGTCCCAATACTTTTGTCCATATGGTGTACTTTAGTTTGCAGTATTGCACAGCAAAAGCGATACCGGAAGTCAAATTGATACCTACAGCGGTGCACGCTTGGGTGCTGCTCAACCTTCAAAACTATGTGAAAGTGCTGAGTGCCGCACACGTCCGCGTTTGGTGTGTGTGTGTGTGTGTGTGTGTGTGCGCGGTGTTGCTGCTGCTATAAAATGGACTTGTCTGTAAAACCTGAGGTGGTTGATGTGCGCGTTGGCGTATCGCTGTACTCAACTTTATATTGAACACGTGTTGTTCCTATCCGATGCACGAGCTATGCATCTGCTACGACCTGCACCCGAAATCAAAGTGCCGAGAGATTATGATGATGTGCATGCACACAAAAGCTTTTCTTTTCCAGATCTTCTCACAGGCGTCCCTCAGGATGTAGGACATCATTAATATCCCGAATGGTGATTCCGGCGTTTGCCTTGAATCGTTGTGTGCGTGTACCCGCAGATATCGAATCAGCCAATCATGTGCCAGCAGCACATGCAGGTCAAGAACTTCAGGTCATTTTCACCTCTTGCATTAGAAAAGCTGGTTTGGGTTTTAAAAAGTGCTGAGCACTAAAGTTTACAAAGAATGATGCAGAAAACATTCTGCATGCGGAGGGTCTTCAGGGTAAAATACCGTGATGTGGGAGATCAGAGGATCTGCCTGGACTAATATAGTGACACACAAATTTACTCTTTACAACTGTGCTGAATAGAAAAGAATCTCAGACTACCACACATAGGACAGCTGAAGACTGGAAAATGGTGACTGTGGTGGGAACGATCTTCAGGTGTCTACTTTGGGGTATTCATAAAAGCTTCAAATGCATGCTCTGGATTGACAGGAGCGAAACCTGAAACGATTTGCTTTTCAGCGCACCGCTGTTGTAGAGAGTGATAAACCACTTCCTGGAAGCCATTCTCAGCTCTGATCTCTCTCAACAACAAGAAGCCTTTTCCACCTACATGCAATGTTTTTAGTTTTCTGCACCACTCTGCATAGACTTTAGAGACCGTTTTGTGTGTGTGTGTGATTTTAAGAGCAAAGGTTCAAACCAGTCTACCTGATATCAACATACATGCCACGGTAAAAGCCACAAAGGTTTTGATGAGAAAATGAAATGAAGCTCTTGACCGGTTCCTGTTACCTTTGCAACACACACCCCTCTCCCATGCCCTTCCGAAAAGGGGATAGAAACACTTTGCGATTGTTTACCACACACAATATCGGTGTAAACGTTACACAAATACACACAGTTCAGTAATGTGAGCAAGTTCTCGGGAGCTTCAAGCTTCTCTCCATAATCTCATCGCCCTCCTTCCACTGTAATTTACAGTTACATAAGCGGAGTGAACATGTGTTGACTAGCGTGCTACTTTCCCCCTCCTGATCAACGCTCTCTAATCATCCTCCAGGTCTTTAACAGCAGTCCTTCTGGAAACCACACACAGCTATTACATCATCATAAAATAAATAAATAAATATACGTATGAATAAATACTCTTAACGCAAAGTACGGCGGGTTTATGTATTCTTTTTTTTGCAGCCTTGTTTTTCTGGAGGCAGCCGAGGACAGCTGGAGCTCTGGCAGGCTGCTGGCAGTGCTAATGAAGGCTAATTAAGGAGCTCTTTGTGGAAGTTGAACATGGCAAGATAAGGTTAAGGAATGCAGTGTGGCGCTGTTCCCACAGTCTGCCTTTCTCCCCACCTCCATCTCCTCCATCACTCCCTCCCTCCCTTCCTCTCTCTCTCTCCATTCCTCGACCAAGAACACTCCCAATGTCATGAGACCATGATGTCACCGCCCGCGCACACACACACACACGCACCCCGCCTTACTGTATGTGAATTCAACAGTGAGCAAGAAAGCATCACCACACACACACACACACACACACGCGTGCGCATGCACGCACACGCAGCTAAATAAAGATCAGAAAATGTAAACACGCATGACCAGTCTGACTGTATTTATTATATTATGTATATTATGTTGTATATGATACAGAATATAATAGTTATATAATTATAAAGTGCATGTTAATAGAAAGTGAAAGTGTTCAAATGTGTAATATATAAACACTAATACTATTATTATTAAATAATATCTTCACTGTATACTGCTCTAATATTAAAATACAAATAGAAAAAAAATGCATAAATGATCACATGATCTATCTATCTATCTATCTATCTATCTATCTATCTATCTATCTATCTATCTATCTAAACAGTGTGGGGAGAGAACGAGATTGTCATGGCAATATATAACCTTTAAATATTTAAGGAAAGGAAAGTAAGAGAGAGAGAGAGAGAGAAAGAAAGGAGAGAAAGACAAAGATGTAGAAAGAGAGAGAGAGAGTGAAATACAGATGTTAGTAGAAAGAGAGATGTAGAGAGAGATAGACACAAAGCCAAAGATAGAGAGAAGACACAAATTGAGATCTTTAAAGAGAGAGGAAAAGACAGAGATGTAGAGAGAGAGAGAGAGAGAGAGAGAGAGAGAGAGAGAGAGAGAGAGAGAGAGAGAGCAACCGAGATGCAGAGAGAATAACACAGAGCCAAAGATAAAGAAAAGAGAGAGACAGACACAGCCAAGGAGAGAGAGACAAACACACACGCGCACACAGAGACACAGCCAAAGAGAGACAGACAGACAGACAGACAGACAGACACACTCAGCCAGAGAGAGAGAGAGAGAGAGAGAGAGAGAGAGAGATATGTAGTGAGAGATAGACACAAAGCCAAATATATAGAGAAAAGACAGAGAGAGAGAGACAGACACACAGCCGGAGAGAGAGAGACACACACACACACACACACACACACAGCTGAAAAGAGAACGAACGAGCGAGAGTGGGACAGACAGACACACAGCCGGAGAGAGAGAGAGGGACACGCACACACAGCTGGAAAGAGCGAGAGAGAGAGAGAGAGAGAGCGAGAGAGAGACAGACACACACACACACACCCGAAGAAAGAGAAAGAGAGAAAGAGAGAGAGAGAGAGAGAGAGAGAGAGAGCGAGCGAGCGAGCGAAACTGAAAACCAGGCTGAGTGGAATGACAGCTGTGAGCTGCCGCTTTGCTTCAAAGCTGCCTGTGTTTAGTGACTGGTCTCCTAGCAATGCTCGCTCTCTCTCTCTCTCTCTCTCTCCGGGTGTGTGTGTGTGTGTCTGTCTCTCTCTCTCTCTCTCTCCCTGGGTGTGTGTGTGTCTGTCTCTCTCTGTCTGTCTGTCCCACTCTCGCTCGTTCTCTTTTCAGCTGTGTGTGTGTGTGTGTGTCTCTCTCTCTCTCTCTCTCTCTCTCTCACACACACACACTCACTCTTACTCCCTCCCTCTCTCCCTCCCCCTTGCAGTGTCTGATGCAATCCTGCCCAGAACTCTGTACACACGCACACGTGCTGAAATCGTAACTCTGAGCTCGAGCTAACCGCTGAACTAACCCCATCTTGAGCTGCTTCTCTACACGAGCACCATGCTGGATCTTCACGAGAACGTTCAGAGATACACAACGCGTCAGAAAGAGAAGGCGCAAACACACACACGACACAGCAAGACACAATCGCACAACTTTAGTGAGAAACCAAGTAAAGCATGACCTATAGAGGAGATAAAAGCCACTAAGAGCAATACGGAGCAGAAAAGAGGTAGTGTGTGTATGTCTCTCTCTCTCTCTCTCTCTCTCTTTCTCTCTCTCGAGGACTGAATTTAGGTCATAATCAATACAGCAGGAGGTCTTTCACAAACCCGGTGTCAGACTGTCTCCTAACGGCACCTAATGGTTTTATCAGGTCATCATGATGAGCTGAGAGTGTGTGTGTGTGTGTGTGTGTGTGTGTGTGTGTGTATGATAAATGTAACTTTATCTTACCTTCTTCCCACCCTGCTTCTCCACCATGTCAGTGCTGAGTGGGAAGTCCTCCAGCTGGGGGGTTTTAGAACCCCCACCCTTGGGCATCGTTCAGCTCTCGCCACGCCAAACCACATTCACGCCTCCATCGCGTCGTCATCGACCGTCTGAGGGGGAATAAAAGAGGGAGGGGGCAAAACAGAAAGACATTAGCGCCTGTTTGTTCGTGTCCCCAGAAGGAATCAGGAAACAAAAAAAATAAAACTTCTGCTTGGTCACACAACCTAGAGCTTTCCAATCCGCAGCGCGGTCGTCCTGCTCCGTCAGCAGTGTCCTTAAACTCTAGGTTTGCTCTGACGACGTGTGACATTTGTATGTTTTTCTTAAGGAACAGAAACCGAGTTCGTTCTAAAGGCTGTGGATAAAAGCTTGAAGGGTTCTGCGACATTTTCCAGAGCGACATTCATCTTATTCATACAACAGAGCAGCTACAGGGATAAGGGCCTTGTTTAGGGGCCCAGGAGTAGCAGCTTGGTGGGATTTGCCTTGCCTGGGATTTAAACCCATAATCTTCAGATCCAAACACCAACATTTTTACCCTTTACTCTTAATATATTTCCCAAACGGCTTTACTGTCACTTCAAACTTATATATAACACAGTGAAACAACATTCCTCAGGGACCAAAGTGCTCCATCAAACATTATACATCATCACAAACTAACTAAAACACACACACACACACACACACACACACACACGCTAAGTGAAACACTGCAGGATATAAAACTGTAAGCGTCACTGGTCGCAGTTTTGTCTCTTTATATACTGCGTTTAAAGATCAACACTTAATTTATTCGATTTATAATTTAATTATTGAAACAGTACAGAAGATAAAGTGGTTCTGCAAAATCCGGTTGCTCAGTGATTAAGACGTTAGACATCTGATCATAAGGTCATGAGTTCAAATCTCATCACCCCAAAACTACACTTAACCCTCAGTTACATAAATGCTTAATATGGCCTCCCATGTTCTATGGTCAAAAGTATTAGAAAAACCTGACTTTCCGAACACATGATGTTTTTGGATGCATGGAATTGGACTGGAAGATCTCCTGCTATAGAGCTCTAAACTCTATTGAAAACCTTTGGGACGAAAGTGAACGCTGGCTGAACCTCAGGCCTCCTCATCTTCTCACCTAGATGACTACCTGACTTTACTAACACCCCTTGTGCGTATAAATAGGCACAAATCTTCATAAACTCTAGTGGAACATCTTCCCAAAACAGTGAAGATTATTATAAAAAAGAATAACATAACAAAAGGGGACTAAATGTAAAATGAGATGTTTAAAATATCTAACTTTGGAAACCAACATATGGACTTAAGGTCCATACAACATAATCTGCAGGGGGTTCCTTAGGGTTCTCCATGTTGGTCCTACCTCCATAATCACATTGCTACATTAAGGTGATACATATGTTAATGAGTGTGTGGTGTAAAGTGCTCAGAGAGGGATTTGAGCTCGACCCTGCCTTATAAAAAAAACAGATGAGAAACTTCTGATGATCAAATTATATCTAATCCTAACATGGTGTACAACCAAGACGAGACGCATCGCTGTCCAGACGCCTACGTCCCAAATGCATCACTCGTGCAGTTTTTATTCCTGAATTATACGAAACCTTTGGGACTCGGATACGATGTGGTTCATATGGACATTTATCACGGCAGTGAGATCACAGGATATTAACCTTAAAAGCAGGATAAAGATGTTTGGCACACTGCGGTGGATAATACACACTGCAGAAATGTTGGGAGGGTCTTTAAACACACACACACACACACACACACACACGTCTAAGCTCATCTGTATTCCCGTTGTGCTAAAAGCATCCTCTCCTCTGTACGGAGAGTTTGCACGATATGGAACATGTATAAATCATATGCCGAGAGGGCCGTAATTCTCCCTGCCGTAGTGTAATTTCTCTGGAGTGCCGCGCGTAACAGAAAACAGCTCCTCCCTCCATTCCGCTCTGTTTCTCCATCTCCCTCTTGCCCTCCTTCTCTTCTTCCCTTTCCCAGGAACGCTGCCACTCGGTTGCACTGTGGCGCCACACACACGTCCTTCTGCAGCTCTCTCCAGTTATTTATATCTCTCTTCCCGTGAACATGCGCACCGACGAGCTCGCACACACACACACGCACACACACACACACGCACACACACCGAAATACAGCTCCTCTCTTTTCCTGGCATGTGGAACACGAGATGTGTCCTCGCAAAACACACCGCGTTTCAAAGTGGCTAAAAGGTCAGTCCGTGGTGAAGATAAACAGAAACGCATACACTCTCTCTCTCTCTCTCTCTCTCTCTCTCACACACACACACACACACACTCACTCACACACTTGAATCACTCACACACTTCTCTGAAAATAGGTCGACACATGTTCTGGAACAATCCACGCCACTGGAAGCCTATTTTAAGACAGACAACAAGCGCAGCGTTTTATGCTACGTGCTGCCGAGGCCGAGAGAAGAACATCAGCTAGGTTATCAGACTTGTGAGAGGTGTGTGTGTGTGTGCGCAATAATGCATTATTATTTTTCCCTTTCTGCCAAAGACGTTCCCGTGTGCTCGCCTGATCCGTCAGAACGTTCCTGCCAGAATGTGTTATGTTTCCTGTATAACGATCGTGGCAGGAAGAGGAACACACACGAAGAGGCCTGAGAGGAAACACAGTCACAGACACTCTTCATTTCCTCTGCTTTCTTCCTCAGTCATAAGTAACAACAGCATGTGTGTGTGTATGTGTGTGTGTGTGTTTGTGTGACTGAGCGGTTAGTGCCTGAAGCAAGCACAAATCCACACACGAAGTCTACTTCCTGCACCGTACCCGACTGTCCAACATGCATGAACAGACTTTTAGCTTTTTATATGGACCAGTTTGTGGACACCCGAGTATAAAGATTGTGCTCCGTGAACCTCCCACGTTCCACATTTACTGTTTTAATAAGCTCCACTCTTCTGAGAAGATGGTTCACTAGATTTTGTGGAGATTTGTGCTCATTCAACTACATGGATATATATATATATATATATATATATAAAAATATACACACACACAACCGTCAAATTTCAGCAACTATTTCAGTATCTTCTCAAAGAACAATATTCTAGAAATAAAGCTTAGCAATATTTTAAAGGAGACAGTGTGCAGTTTGTGTATCAGTACAGAGTTACTGTCCTCTGAAAATAACAACACACAGTCATTACTGTCTAAATAACACAACAAAAGTGTATCCACCCTCAGTGAACATCTAAAACTGTGTCTAAAGTGTGAGTATTGTGTGTGAACAGATTGATATGCAGCACTGCTTTAATCCTCCTGGGTGTGGAATTCACCAGAGCTGCACAGGTTGTTGCTGGGATCCTCTTCCACTCCTCCATAATGACATCACGGAGCTGCTGGATGTGAGACACATGGTGCTACTCCACCTTCTGCTTGAGGCCCACAGGTGCTTAATAGGTTTCAGGTCTGGTGACATACTTTTTTCCATCACAAAGTTTTCATCTTGGGGGTGTGTTTGGGGTCGTCATCATGTTGGAAATGCAGCCCCAGACCATGATGATTCCACCACCATGCTTCACTGTAGGCAATTACAATTTTCTTGGTTCTCCTCACCAGGGCATCACCACACATGCTGGACACCATCTAAACCAAACAGGTTTATCTTCATCTCATCACACCACAGGACACGTTCCAGTAATTCATGCTCTTAGACAGGTCGTCTTCAGCAAACTGTTTGTGGGGTTTCTCAGAGACCACCATGAGGTGCCATGTTGAACATCCAGTGGTCAGTATAAACTCAAAGCATCACATTTGAACTGCTCTAATACAAGATACACACAATTCTTATGGTCCTGTCAAGCAGACAAAAACATGAACATGATGAATAGGACATGTGGTGTACTGACTTTTGTTGGCAGTTATTTAGACAGTAATGGCTGTTGAGTTATTTTTAGAGGACAGTAAATCTGTACTGCTCCACAAACTGCACATGGACTCCTCTAAAATATACATCCACGTTTCATTTCTACAGTATTGTCCCTTAAGAAGATACTACAATAGTTGCTGAAATGTGAGGGATGTACTCACCTTTGTGAGATACTGTATATTATATATATAAATCAAATAAACTGAGGTTCAGAATGTTGCATTTCATCCATATCTTTGAGCTTTACGCTGTTTGAAGGCTCACCGAGAACAATATGAGTGAGGTCTGAGCTTAGGGCACTTCCTCCCGCCTGCTGACCGTGCAAAAACCCATGCGATTGGCCAAACACAGAAAGCTTCATTTAATCCGGCTGTCCGAAACTCGGCTTGTCTCGTTCACTCACATACACACACACAACAGATTTGGAAAAGTAAAACAGTGCAACACAACCATTTAACCCCCAACACACACTTCCAGAAGAACCGAAACGATGCGGATTCACCGGTGAAACGCAGACGACCCCTGAGCTGTCAGACAGGAGACGTGTAATCGCCCTGAGAATCCGAGCGCTCTCCTGAGAATTCGTTTTATTTCTATATCTGGGACAGATTTCTCCCTCTCACACAGTCACCTTCAAGCCCTCTTCCCTGTCTGTGGCACAGAGCTACATACACACGGCTCGAATAAAAAAGGAGAAGAAAAACTGCTAAAAGTGTTTGTATCTGCCCGGTCACGGGAACTGACAAATTCACAGCCCTCGCTGTCTCTTTCTCGCCTTCTCTCCCCCCCCCCCCTTCCCCGGTCACCAAAGGGCCTTCGGTGGACTTTTACCGAAGGACGTCTCGTTCTGTCGCTCTCACACCAACAGGGACACGCTGGGAACGCGGTGCTAATGTGGGCCGACTCTGGAAACAGTGAGATGAAACGGCACACTCGGGTCACTCCCTGATTCCTCCACAAATTCCTTTCAGCAGGTCTGCTCCACTCATGTATTTGATCAGGACTGGGTCTGTGCACCTGTCCCTCAGGCCTCAGATGAAAAATAGCTCCACCTCAGCAGCTGCATGGAGGTAAAGGCCGAGGTGCTTCTCGTATCTCCTCGTAATATTCGCCACGATGTGGTTTGTGTGAATCCAAGCATGCAGAGGCTCTCTGGGAAGGTCCTTTCACAGGCTGCGAGCTAGTAGTCCAGACTGTTAAAATGGTGCACAAGTAATGAGAGTGTATTTATTTGCTATTGCTAGCAGCGTGTGGGTTGTAAAATGTTAGCTAGCTCAGTTAAACCACTGAAAAATGAGAAGGCAGTTGCCTTTCAGGTGGGTCTGTCTTTATGTAGTCATTTTCTATGTTTAGCAAAGCAATACTTCTGATTAGAATCATGAATTTCAGTGCTATAGAGTCTTGTGGGAATGTGTGTGTGTGTGTGTGTACACTGTTACAGGCTATTTGCATTAGATGTGAGATGTGTAAAAGAGCAGGGTACAAGAAATTGCCTGGACTTAAAGTGTTTGTAAGATCGACTTCTGTTTCCGGATGACTCCGCTATTGGCTATGGATTCGTTTCATTGTAAGATTTTGGGTGACGAGAGGAGAAAAACCATCAGAGAACAGGAACGAGTGGTAGGAGATCAGAGGCTTCGTTTGATTCTACTATGATCTCTCCAACCAGTGAAAAGAGAAAGACGAAACGAGACGAGTGGTGGATTTGGACGTACAGTCAAGCCCTTGATATCCGTTGTAAATCTAACGAGAGGCGAGAAAGAGTGGAACGAATGATTTGTAGCGATATTCTGAACACGTGGGCTGCTGAATGTGTGTGTGTGTGTAGCACCGATCTAGCCTGCGGCAGAGCTCTGCTGCATTGGAGTCTACCTCTGCATCTCCTGCAGAACGATATCCAACCAACTCGGAGATAAACAGGAACAAACGGAATCATGAGAAAGCTGAACACACACCACACACACACACACACACACACACACACACAAGGCCTGTTGCCTAGCAATGCAGGGACAGGGGCACGTGCTACGCAGGATCCGACACGGCGAGAGAAAAACAGGAAGGGAGGCGGGGATGGCGAGCGACAGAGACCCGCAGATAGAAGTGGACCAGAGTGTTAATGAAATCGCATGTGTTTCTAGTCGTCATGCTGATGTGCATTCGTGTCCGTCCTCGTTCACCTCGAACGAAGGGAAGAGAACAGAACACACAAACGAATGCTGCGTCTGTGAGTCATGTGACATGAAGATTCCAGACTATATTTCGACCGGAGCAGAGAGACAACGAGAGGATGCAGAGCTGAGAGAAAGAGAAGAGAGAGATGGGCCCTCTGCCCATTTTTCGTGCTCCAATTGCCTGCTAACAAGAGAGACTTGATGCAAAGGGTCACATGATCACGCCTCTCCGGCTGAGAAACAACCCAATGAGGTGCTCTCTCTCTCTTTCCCTCTCTCTGGTGAGGAAACTCGCACAAAAAAACAGGGTCTGTGAGATTAAAAATAAAAAGCCTACACATACACACACATATTTTGGGATGTTTATCATCTAATAAACGTGTTCAAACACTCTGGAGCCTACACTAGATTTGAATGTATTTGCATGGAGGGATGCAGCAGGTCTTGATGGTGTACAGTGTGTGTGTGTGTGTGTGTGTGTGTGTGTGTGTGTGTGTGTGTGTATGGGCTTGATGTAATGCATGGATAACATTCTGCGCTTGTTGGATTGCAATGCAAATGTTGGCAGTGGAAGCTTACACACGCAGGGTGTAATTCGGCCCGGGATTTGTACATGCATGTCTTACTGCAGGTTAAGCATCCACTTCGGATGCGTGTTTCTGCAGGCGGTCTGCGTGTCTGCTCCGGCCTGCGTCACGGGAGAAAAAACCCGGAAATGCGTGGCTCATAATGAGCGCAGACGCTCGAATTTCTCCTCTTGAACGACACAATAAGAATCATGAGATTGATATGTGCTTAATGAACATCCCATTCCACATTCAGCCCCCATTTGCTGCTTTAATAATCTTCATTATTATAGAAAGATGTTCCACTGGATTTTGTGGAGATGCTAATGTAGGTACGGTTAAGTTATTGTACTGTGGATCAGAAGGTCACAAATTCAAATAACAGCACCAACAAGCTGCCACTGCTGGGCCCTTGAGCAAGGCTCTTAACCCCTTAACTGCCAAAAAACTGTTTATGGAAGAGCCACACATGGCTGGAAAATTTAGGTGTCCCAATACTTTTGTCCATATAGTCAGGGGGCCCGAATGGTGCGTGTGTGTGTGTGTGTGTGTGTGTGTGTGTGTGTGTGTCCGTGTCCTATGAAAATCAGGTACGAAAACACTGAACTCTCAAGGTTAACCTTTTTTTTTTTTTGCCCACTGGCTCTGTATTCCGCCCTGGTTTCCTTCTCCTCGGTCCAAATTCCTTCTAATCAAACGCTGACATCTATCTTTCCAGGACGTAGACACTGCTGTAGCTATTAAACATAATCACGACCATCATATTGAAAGAGAGAGCAGACTGGCTCTTTTCTCCCAACCCTGTCATTATGTTTACAGAGAGAACAGCTGGAACGGTGGGAGAGGAGGCAGGCAATGCTCTGCCATAAAAGTAGGCACAGATGTTTAGAAAAAAAAAAGAAAAAGAAAAAAACAAAACACTTTCTTTTTACATGCTTTCGTTTTGCTTTCGGTCTGTGACGGACTCTCTCACATGCAGCTCGGTTCGGGATGCACTCATACTCCTCCGATTAAACTTTGATGTGCGCCCCTCATTTATGGATTTTGTGTGTGTGTGTGTGTGTGTGTGGTGGGGATATTTGGAAGTCGCCATCTTGTTTTTCCATTAAAGACTTTTGGTTACAGTAATTAAGACCGAACTGTAGGGAAGCGGTGACCTTATGGTAGTGTTTAAATTAAGAAAATATGTGGTAGTAAGTATATGAAGTTGAGTGACTCTGTAGGAGTCGGAATGACCTGATGTGTACCGTTTATTTATTTATTTATTTATTATATACACATCTGTTTGTGTAGAAGCCCTAGAGCTTGGGAAATCATCTCTCCAGCTCAGAAAAACATGTGCTGTATCAGGTACTCGTCAGTAAAGTCAGTAGTTTGTGGGTTGAACGAGAGTTTTGGTAAGTAGGTCAGTCACCTTCATAAATAAAACAAAAAACAAAACAAAAAAACAGTAAAATGACCGCATGAGTCTCAGTGGACGTAAATAGAGCATACCACAATGGAAGATTACTGAGTTTCTGTACCACTGAGGACCGTGGAAGATCTCCTGCTATTGTAGACATCTAGGATGAATGTGAACTGACTGCACCCCAGGCCTTGTCATCTCACCTACTTCAGTACCTGACTTTACTAACACCCTTGTAGCATAATGAGCACAAATCTCAATAAAATCTAGTGAAACATTTTTCCACTCCATAAAATGAAGAAAGTCCACACCAATCTTATGCTCAGGTGTCCACAAACTTTTGTCCACATTTCAATATGTGCCAAAAAACCAAAACCAAAACATCTATCCAGAGAAAAAAGCTCAGTGTGCAACTCTGTGCTTGTGTATCGGTCATCCTGAGCTCTGATATCGACCTCACTTTGTGTTTGTGTGTGTGTGTGTGTGTGTGACAGTTTAGAGGAGTGTGTATGAGCTCATGGGGATGCACAGAGCGCTCAGGTGAAAGGCAGTAGATCTCTGTGCCCTGAGGCTGGGCTCTAGGCATCTTTCGCTCTCTCTTTCTTTCTCCTCTGGCCAATCCAACTCTATTCCACGTGTGGCAGTACAACTTTACAAACACGAAAACAAGGCACCAGGAATGAATTAAATCAGGCTGGGAAACATTTCTGGGCCTCGAGAGTCGTTTAGTCTCAGCATTCAGCCGCAAGATGTGAAGACCGAAAGATCTCACCAACTCTTGCTGCAATGCTGCAATTTAACGAAACACGGGCATTTATGAAGACGTGTGAGTGAGAGAGAGAGAGAGAGAGAGAGAGAGAGAGAGAGAGAGAGAGATGCGAGTGCGACTGAATTAATAAGAGGTACAAATATGTGCGAAACGTTATTATGCCTAAACCTCTAAAACACGAGATCTGCCACTCCAACCCATGTAAAGAATATCTTCATGGTGCTGGCTTTGTGCACAGAGGCACTGTCATGCTAGAAAATGTTTGGGTTTCGAGTGAAGCAGAAATTTCCATCCAGTCTGAGGAAGAAGCACATAAGGTGGGGTAAAGTGAAGTGTTCCAATACTTTTGCCTGCACATATCACATGCTACATTTACAGCTCTTTAAGTGTTAATTATTATCTAAGCCGTTATTCATGATCTGGAGCTGCAGCTGTGCATTTGCCCAAGTATGAACTTTTAACCCAAAGTTCTCTGACCCTGCCCTCCCCCTCAAAGGTCACCTCCTGATGAGCGTGATGGAGTTTTAGATCCGCCCTGGCACAATAAGGAATCGATCTCAATATTCAGAGTTTGAACTGGAGGTTTATTGAGGTTCTCCATTTGCTGGCTGACAGGCAGCAGTTGTTGCTGCAGGAGGAGGATGGGGGTGGAAACAACAGTGATGGGTGGAAACCTGATCTCTGGGGGGGGACACAGGCAGACAGAATAGCAGAGCCAACATGGCCCATATCCTCACTCATTCCTGATGGAGCCTCTCTGGCGGGAGGCGCAGGCTCTGAGGTGTTAACACACACACACACACACACACACACACACACACACACACACACACACACACACACACAAAGAAAAATAGAATGGACTGTGAGGGTGCTGCATGGCTGGTGAGTGTGGAGGATAAGTGTGTTGGGAGAAGGTGGAGATGGATGTGGGCGTGAGCTGTGAGCAGGCTGAGCTTAGGCACAAAAAAAAAAAACACTCCGCCGCTGACTCTCGTTCTGATCGGATACTGACGAGCTGCACGTTCACGTGCCGGTGATGCATGTGATGGTTTATAAGGACGCTTCTATACAGACGCCTCATGATCCAGCGCAACTTAGAAAAGTGCTTCGAAGTCTCCATCAATTAATACATTCTGATGTTCAGAGTACAAATACCATCAGTCGAACACTCTGCTGGGAGAGAAAATAGTAGTTAGAAAGAGAGACTCAGGTGTTCGGACATCAAGTCAAAGTTCGTTTCACCACCTCGGTGCCAGAACAGGAGAAAGACTTGAAGAATGTCTTCATTGTGTTTTGTGAAAGAACAAGGAGTGGTAGAATGGAGGGTTGAGTGGTGCATTGGTAAAGGATGGAGAGCTGAGTGGTGCAGCGGGAGAGGATGGAGGAGGTCGGTGGTGCAGTTGTAGAGGATGGAGGAGGTCAGTGGTGCAGTGGTAGAGGATGGAGGAGGTCAGTGGTGCAGTGGTAGAGGATAGAGGAGGTCAGTGGTGCAGTGGTAGAGGATAGAGGAGGTCAGTGGTGCAGTGGTAGAGGATGGAGGAGGTCGGTGGTGCAGTGGTAGAGGATGGAGGTGGTCAGTGGTGCAGTGGTAGAGGATAGAGGAGGTCAGTGGTGCAGTGGTAGAGGATGGAGGAGGTCAGTGGTGCAGTGGTAGAGGATGGAGGAGGTCAGTGGTGCAGTGGTAGAGGATGGAGGTGGTCAGTGGTGCAGGGGTAAAGGATGGAGAGTCAGTGGAGAGAGTGGTGCGGCTGCTGTGTGATTACTAAATAAAGCAGAATCTAATCAGGAAGTGAGGCATTTAAGAGTGAAGTGGATGAGATTTGAACTCCAGGCAATGCTTTTGTGAAAAATTGGTCACGTGCGGGAGAGAGTGAGGCGAGGCGAGGCGAGGCCACTGCGCCTGCTGTGTGGAGTAAACACGGAGAGAAGTGACGCCTCCTATAAAAGCCTCTTCCCTCTTCAGCCTGCCTCAGAGTGTTTCCAAGAGCCTCTACTGAAAATGCCCTCAGCCCTTTTAATTTACAGTGAGAGTTTATCCGACACGCCACCTGTCCTCACTCCAACCGAATCGAGTCCCCTCCATCTGTCCCCCCTTTCCTCTGGACGCAGCCAATGGACTCGGAATCTAATTTGGCTTCTGGAGTCTGCGTAAAAATTACCCATGCTTCTGCGTTTCCTTTAACAGCTATTCCACCCTCACACGCACAAACGTGGCTCGTCTGACTGGCAGCCTGCACACGCCGTTTGATCATCTGGCAAAAAGACGCTGAGACGACGAATTCTGTCCAAACACGGCATCATGGTTAACTGGTTTCTGCATAGGAACTGTGTGTGTGTGTGTGTGTGGACCAACAGGAGGCATCCAGAATGACTGTACAAGAGCTTACTCTCTAAAATCCTCTCACACACACAAACGAGATCATAAGACTAAAAACACACACATAAAGGCGCGTGCACGAACACACACACACACACACACACACACAAGTACGCAAAGCTAAACGTTGAGCCCGATCGTATTTCAGTCAGGCCTGGAGTGGACAGCCAGACGTCCCATTCCTTACAATCTTTACAAAGAACACACTGTCCCTTCGATTCACTCAAACTCAGGCTCCCTGAAATCCGTGTGTGTGTATGTGTGTGTGTGTGTGTGTGTGTGTGTGTGTGTGTGTGTGTGTGTGTGTGTGTGTGTGTGTGTTCCCTGAGGGGGTTGGAGGGTCAGGTCTGTTAGGGAAAGGTCATGCGATGCCCTCTGGAGGAGGGACCGTTTGTCAACCGTTTGGCACTGAAGCACAAATGCACACATAGATGAAAAAAGGAAAAAAGAAAGAAAAAAATAAACGCAACGATGGACGCAAGTTCACATGAAGGCCTCATGATCAAATCATCCATTCTTATGAAAAGAGACAAACCATCTAACAACGTGCTCAGGAGCACACATTCAAAAAAACATTCAATAAATATCATGTTTATCTGCAGTTGCTTTCCGTGAACAATGATGTCCAGCATATACTGAATGCAGCTTGGTGTGTGTGTGTGTGTGTGTGTGTGTGTGTGTGTGAAATTTGTTTACTCAACCATGCTTACAAGCTTTTTTAAAAGGGCAGAATTCGATCAAGATAAAATTATGATGAGTAGCGAACATCAAAGAATGTCATGAGGTTTGTCTGCTCATCACACACATCCCCCATGCTCCATCCACTAAAAGCCTCTAGACCCAGAAACTAGGGTTACACAAGTGCTCTGTTTCTAGATTTGCATACTGGAATATTTAAAGCGGTTATATTTTATAACACAAAGACATGACCTGCTGTCTGGAATTCAAATTACACAATCATTTCATCACCTGATGATAAATTCTAATGTGGTCACATGATCACAAGGTGCAAAGTACAATGTGCGGACAAAAGTTTGTAGCCACCTGAAGATAAGACTGGTATGTGGTTTATGAACATCCTGTTCCACCTTTAGTCCTCATTTGCTGTTATATTTAACCTCCATGCTTCTGTGAAGATGTTCCACTGGATTCTGTGGAGATTTGTGGATATTCAATTGTCCAGAGAAGTCAGGTCCTGGTGTAGGTGAGATGAAGAGGCCTGGGGTGCAGTCAGCATTTCCGTTCATCCCAATAGCGTTCAATAAATTTGATGTCAGGTCTCTATAGCTGGTTTTCCAGTGGGAAGGAACCACATTTGGCTGGAAAAGTCGAGTGAACAAATATTTTTGTCCATATAGTGTATGGTTGATGTTTGGCAAATACCTGAGGAACGTGTGTGCAGGATGTCTGCACATGCTGGCAAGACTTGCAGTAGCAGATTTATAATTTATTCTTTTGCTAAATTAACAATAAATATTTTCAACCCAAGCAGAAAGAGCTAGTATATCGCAGAACAACTTTCCCACATCTTCATTCCAAAAACTGAAGCCTTTAACTTATGAGCATCACCGCTGATGCCAATTCCTCAAAAAATGAAGCTGACAACAAAAAAAAAAAAACGGACCAAGAGGTACAAGCTGGAGACGTGGCTGCAGCTATGAGGAGGAATAAGCTGTAAAGTCAGAGGAAGAGTGAACTCATGGCTTCACACAACTGAACAGTGTTTCCAGGAACAAAATGCCAGACCTCAGGCCTTGCAACAGGAACCAGAGGGTCATGGGATCAGAGGAAGCCTATCAGCTCTGAGCACAAGGGCAGCATTGAGCCTGGGGAGGAACATAGGGGAAGCTGATCCTCATGTGCGAGTGTGTGGAACAGTTCGCTCTTCTGCTGTTAACACAAAGCTTCCATTTTGAGCTCTTTTGCGAGACGACCCTCGTGGCTCAGGCTCTACGTAGTCGTTTTTTCCCTTTCGTTCTCGTGAAAGGCGACTGTTTACGAATGATGCCGGATGAAGCGGGATAAGACGAGATGCTTCCTTAGTCATTAAAGCTGTAGCCATGAGCAGACACACACAGCAACATGCTTGCTAACACTTCCAAAATTAGGTCAGTGCAGCTTGATTCTACCGGCCGTCTCCCACAGTTTGACGATAGCGTCTGCCCTCTCGGGCCCCGCAGCGGCCTTCCCCCTGTACACGAGGGGCCCGTTTTAGTGCGCTCTTTCTTTCACTCACACACACACTCTCATACACACAGATTCCCAGTAGAGGAGGATTGCATAACAGAAGAAGGGGTGTGGGGCCTCAGCCTGTTCTGGGGGAAACAAAGACAGAGCCAGAACCTGCTTTTCTCCAAGCAGAAGGCCTCATTCATATGCAGATCTTCAACCATGTGTGCACAGAGAGTGCAGGGGTCTGCCTGCTCTGGAACCAATTACACACACACACACACACACACACACACACGTACTGAGTAATTGAACAATCAAGCAAGCAAAAAAAAAAAAAAAAAACATTACATAACATCTGAAACATGGCTGTGTTTACATGCTGAACGCAGAAGTAGACGATTTTTTTTATTTCACAAAAAGAAGGAACAATTGGAAAAAACAATTTCCACCTTTGAATCACTTTTTTTTTTAATATACCCACTCTAATCGAGAAGTAGTACTAGAACCAGAACCATGTAACAACGTAAAACACAAGCCTGTCCAACAAACGCTAATGTTTAACACTCTCTACTGAAAATATACAGACCATCAAACACCACCTTTCATCACCAATCACACGAACATAAACCAATAACTGCCTCTAACTGGCTCCAACATCCATCAAACTTCAGTACATAAACATGGTGATGTTCGCCGTTAACAAAGAACAATAAATGTACTTTAAACATTAAAATCCAGCAAATACCTCAAATTCCAACATTTGCCATCCAAAATCCAGCATACATCATATTTCAACATTCCAGGGACACAATCCAGCATACACACTCAAATTCCAAATTACCTGTAAAAAATCTAGCATACATCATATTTCCATATTCCACACCAAAAATCGAAACTACACCATTAAATTCAAACATTATCTGTCCAAAATCCAGCATACACCCTCAAATATAAACATGGAGTACAAAATTCGTAATACACCATTAAATTCCAAAACTCCCAGGCCAAAATCCGGCATACACCCTCAAATTCCAACATTCCGCATAAAAAATCAGCATACAACTGCAAATTCCAACATTCCCTGTCACACACACATCAATATATCTTAACACAAAAAAACAAATATTCCGAAATTCCCAAACCCACGCCGATATTCCAAATCCAAGAGCAACATTGCCAATCCCACACACTGACATTGCAAATGACACAACATCCCCAATTACACATCGACATTCCCAATATTACACCAACATTCCTATTCACACACACTGACTTTCCCTTTTACACATCAACATTCCCAATCCCACTCACACAAATTCCAACATTACCAATCACATGACCATAAAAAAACAACAACTATATCTATAGAACATAACTATACATGCACTAAGTGTACATGAACAATGGAAACGTCCACCAGCTTGCTTTTCCACGTTCACGTGTGTATGCAGGTGATACTGTAGGACACTGAGGAGCTTTGCTCTTGGCTTTACACAAACAGAAGTCATTTAATATTGGGGAAGCGCAAACCAGACGCCAGATGAGCTGCCTTTTGATATTGAAAGGTGGGCTGTGGAGCAGTGATGGGAAGAGTGTACACAACACTAAAAACCCAAAATAATAAATAAAATAAATAAACGCATGAACGGCAATAAAAGAAGGAGAGATCCTGCAGAACCAGACTCGTTTACAGGCAGCACCTACAGAGGATTAGGAAAAGCCCAGTGCAGCCTTGTGCTTTTTTCATTGGAGGACAAAAGCGAGTGAAAAGAAACCTAAGCCTCCTGCATGCTATCTTTAATGCATGTAGAGAGCAGAGCAGCCACAAACACACACACACACACACACACACACACACACACAGATTCTGAAGTCTCCTTTATGAAGAGGGACCCTAGGGGGTGGGGGGGATGTAGGGGCGGGATCGAAGGATGTGCTGACGTACTACATCCCCTAAAGCTTGCATCGTGAAAGAAAGAGAAGGTACTGGGCCTTCAAGATGTCCTCATTTTGAGACTTTTAAGCAAAGCCAACAAGTCTGTGAGCAATCTCCCTCCTGCGAGTGTGCAAAAATAAAAAAAAGCAGAACAGGAGTCGAAGCGACTGACAGGCTCCTGCTTCCACATAGCCAAGTGTTGACTTTACTCCTGTATACGTGAGAAATAGGAATGGGAGACAAAAGGGAGAGAAAGACCGACAGAATGAGAAAAGAAGGGTCATACCAGGAAAGTGATCATCTCCTGATTGACGGAGTACAACCCCCATCCCCCCTACACACACACACACACACACACACACACACACACACACACACACACACACACACACACACCCCAAATCTCATATCAGTGCTGTATTTCAGCTACGGAAAGGAGAAACAGAGAAGACTCCGCCTCCACGTCCTCGTTCACCCCAGCGACGACACAGACACCGGCGCACGTACGCTCTGCAGGAAGAAATCTCATGCGAGGGATTTTGTCTGAAAGGAGTGAAATGAGAGAAGCTAGGCCGCTCATTAACACGAGCAAAACACCATGGCTCGGCTCGGACAAAAACACGCTGGAGGGACGCGAAGCTAAAGGGCACAGTATACCAAAGAAGGACATTAATAAGCGACAGTGCCTTCGAAGTCACGTGTAACGCAAACGTGGGATTACATGAAGGTGTTACGTTAGACCACTACACAGTAGTCTGATTTCAACGAATGCTTCAAACAATTCAAAGCACAAAGCCAGATAAAATGCAGAGTAACGCTTGGACAAGCCCGAGCCCCAGACTTGCAATAACAGGAAAGCCTGAAGAGCTTGGTGTGCAGCGAGATGTTTGTGTGTGCTGCCTTTAATCAATATCCTCTGTGGAGGTCTTCAAACTTCCTTTTGAAGAAGGCGAGACCCGGGTCTGGTTTCCTAATCAAGCTCTCGCCCCTCCCCCTCTTTTTTTCCTTTCCGATACAATAGAGAGGTACAGCGGTGTGGAGGGAGTGAAAGAACTTGGACAGAAACAGAATATTCACTGTCGGTTTTCGGCTGAAGGGGAAAAACTCCAGGTCGGTTCGAATGTGTTCCTGAAAAGGCGAGTGATGTCTGCGGCCGCTCAGTTTACACCCGGAGCACAGTTAAAGGAAGGAGGGTGGAAAAGGACGGATGGTGAAAGCAAAAAAAAGAAAAAAAGAAAAATAGACTGCATTGATCAGACATGTGGAGAGCGCTAAACAAACCCTGCGTGATCGAGCAGCAGCACGACGGTGCCGTTATCGATGGCTTGAAAAATAGAGCGTTTAAAGCGAGCGTTTCGGCCAAATCACGTTATTAATGCTACGGCGCAGAGGAGAGCGATTAGCCTAGCATGCTTAAGGCCACATTAGCCCACATTCAGTTCTCTGGCGTGAAGGAGCTCCCTTCTCTCTGTACTCTTTGGTTTGTGCTGTGTCACCACGAATGGCGCCAGAAGCTGGACTGAGCATGCGTGCTTATCTCTCTCTCTCTCTCTCTCTCTCTCTCTCTCACACACACACACACACACACACACACACACACACACACACAGGGCAGAGTTATGGAAAAGTGTATCAGCTAAAGAGATAATCACAATTTGTTGGACAGCAGTTTTAAAACGTGCACCTCAAATGCGTAAAAATGCTGCAGTAATGAAGTTCTGAAGCAGAATCGAATCAAACAGAATACATAAGGCCGTCTGCTGAGATCTTGCCGTCTAGTAGATTTCTCAAAGTTCTGGAGAAAAATGGCAGTATAGAAAATAAATAAAAAAATAAATCTGCCTCAGCGTGAGGGAGACTGCAGTTAGTCCAAAGTTATCTGTAAACGTAAGCCTTATGTGGTTTTTCCCCAAACTGTTCTGGAGGCACACAATTGTAAAGAACTTATTTGGAAGCAGGAGCATGAAATTTGCCCTTCACTTAAACTAGGAGACCCAAACCTGTTCCAGCATGACACAAAGCCAGCTCCATGAAGATCTGCTTTACATGGGTGGATTGGAAGATCTCCTACTCCAATTAAACACCTTTGGGGAGAATGTGAATGCTGGCTACACCCCAGGCCTCCTCACCTCACCCAAATCACTACCTGATGTTACTAACACGCTCAAAATTTAGTGGGACATCTTCCCAGAAGAGTGGAGGTTATAATGCAGAATGGATTGTTATACCATCTAATCATATGCTCACGTGTAAACAAAAGCGTTTGTCCACATAGTGTATATTTTAATTTTGAACTGTGTATAAAAGATTTGCAGCATAATAGTCATGTTTAAAGTCGGACACTGACGGACACTGGGTCAGAGACATGACGAGGCCTTTGCGGCAGGACGCGGTTTACCGGAGGTGATGATGATAATCGATGCTGGTGCAAAGTGCAAAACAAAACAGGATGATGCTAGAGCAGAGAAATATTCAGAAAGCGGCAGGACGTCTGCCCCACCCCTTTTCTCTCCTAAGACACAAGAAAGCTCGTATTACATGAGGTCGATACTGCAGCCGCTTAATAAGGACGAGCGACTGCACGGGTTTCTCGGGTCTGAAGAGCCGCTCTGCTGAATTAGTTTAATGTAATCCCAATCCTGCTGCGTGGACGAGAGAGAAGCAGCAGAACGGACACAAATAACAGACAACCTAATGACTGGCTTTTGCTTTACAAGCTTTCCATGGGGAGACTGTGTGTGTGTGTGTGTGTGTGTGTGTGTGTGTGTGTGTGTGTGTGTGTGTGTGTGTGTAGAGTTTGCACGCAAGCGTGCAAACTCTAAAGAGACGCTGTGAATTATTGATGGCAGAGACAGCAGGCCAGACTGCAGCTCGCTAATGCACAGGAGCTCATAAAAGAGGATGGATAACGTTACACATGACATCATCACCGGGCAGAAGCCTAAAGCGGAGTCGAGACGAGTCTCTCTGCCACTCCCATCCCGTTAACAGCAGCGCATACACACAGACAAACAAAACACAGACAAAACACACCGACACGAGGCATCAACAACAAAAAAAAGAAAGCTTGGGCCCGAACTACATATTCGTATAAAGCTTTTATATACGAATTAACCACACAAACATATCTCCCCTATTCACACCTTAACTTCCAGCCAATCACAATCCACAAAAGAGACACAGGAGAGGAGGAAAAAAAAAAGGGAGCAGGATGCAAGAAATAATAGAAGAGACAGAAAAGATATGGCAGGGGAAAAGTATGAAGTGCAGTTTCTCCACTTTCATTGAACTCCGATGGGAAAAGGATTTCGGGAGGTAAAAAGAGGAGTGACGAAGTAAAAGGAGAGAAAACCTGAGTGTCCTGTGTGTGTGCAGCTCTGAAGGCCACTGGGTTTCTGTCAGCTATTCAGCTGGAGCATAAAAGAGCCGGTACACATCACACCCACAAAAGCAACAGCCGCAGCACACAGATGAGTGTGACTGAGGGGCCGGCGATGGGGGAAACGCACGTGGGTTTTTATTAAAAATACACACACACACACACACACACACACACACACACACACACACACACACACACCTATGCAAACCAAAAATAAAAAAATTTAATAACCAGGCAGATGTGCGTTGTGGAATCGGAGCGAATCGAAAGCCTTTATAGTACGAGAAACTAAGTAGCGTCATTGCTTGGTTAATTACCCGTGCGCACCTGAACTGTCAATCAACATCCTGTTTATCCAGGAGATTCGGGGATTAGTCCTGTATCCCCTCCTCTACACGTCTCTATGTAAACGTGAGCAACATCAATCGGATAGACATGCGATAGTAACAACCAATAAAAAGCTTCAATAACGTTGTGCCGCATCAGTTTTATTTCCCTTATAACAAAAAAAAATTCTGGAAATTTGGAATAAGAAAGACGTCTTTAAAAGCTGCGGTTTTATAATTGTATGTTTATGTATTTTCTTACGTCCGATGATATAAATTGATGATGTCTGAAAGGTTTCTAGAGCTGACGATTAGCCGTGTGGCAGGGTGTAGGTTAAACAGAGCACGCTATTGCAGCCTGTGTATGGCTGGGCCCTCCCTCTCACTCACTCTCTCTCTCTTTATCCATCCCCCTCTCTCTCTTTTTCCCCTCCCCCTCACTGCAGCAGCGCAGATGGTAGCTGTGTGACCTCGCCGTTCCTGCCTCCTTGTTTTGATCCTGCGGTCCTGATTGTTCAGGCTAATCCCACCCTCCCTGAGTCCTTGGCTCCGAGCCAGGACTGTTATTAAGCACACAAAGCCTTTTCATTCCAGCTACCGTCATCGCCGCTGCCTCCTACCCCCCCCCAACTGCCCCCCTTCATCTACACCAGCCCCCGCCCTCCATCCTTCTCTCTCTCTCTCTAGCACTCCTCTTTTCCTTTCTTGTGTTGTCTCCTTTGCTTCAGCCTTTGCGGATTCCCGCATCTGGGCCTGATCGTACAGGCCATTACTTTTCCGTTTTTTTTTTTTTTTTCCTTTCTTCCTGTGTGTGTGCCTTTGTTTCCCCTCAGACTCTCACGTGACGAGGCGTGCACGTGATCACGTGTGTGGGTGGTGAGAGGAAAAAAAACAAAACAAAAACAAACAGAAAAAAAAACCCCTACAGGTCGATGACATTTGGCACAGAAATTAATGTGCGTTATAAGACACAAACGTTTCATTTTCATCTTTATTATTTCCTCTCTCTGGTTTTATTTTTAAAGATAAAGTCGAGAGCTGCTCAAACCTGGTCACACTCAGGCATGTTGCTAGGCAACCAACACAAGCCACACTGCAGGTGAGTGTGTGTACGTGTGTGTTTGTGTGTGCGCGCGCATCTTGGCAGGCCTTGAGCCTTGTCCCTTTTCGTCTCGAACGCGTCCGTGTACCTCCAGCCACACACACACACACACACACACACACACACACACACACACACACACACACGTTCCATCCTGTATGCACTGTACACTGCAGCAGGTCTAAGCAGAGATTACAGAGCGACCAGCACAACAACATCCCGAATTTGCTCTGAATTCTTTCTGCATCAGCGTGGTGTTATTGTTACATGCTTACTTGTAATCTCATCGCACGTGCTGCACCGAGCAGGTCAATTCGGCACGTGACAACTCTACCCTATGCTCTGGTTGCCTAGAAACCATTCGAATTATACATAAAAGGGTCTATACTAAAGTAAATAAAGTAAATATACTTTAATTAGAGAGGCGTGTGTGTGTGAGTGTGAGAGAGAGAGAAGCCCTCTCACTGCTGTATTTTGCAGGAGGGGAGGTGAAAACACTGCCGGTAATGACCTGAGCTGCGGTGTTTGCTAAACCGGAGTTCGATTCTGTTTCGGATTCTGTGTGTGATCTGATTGGATGTCATGGAATTCGTTAAAACCTTTCAATAACGTCATGTTCCTGAAATAAATAAATATATAAAATGAACATATCAATCGGAGCTCATGAGCATTTTAAATACGGAGAGGTAAATATAAAAATAAATTAAAAATCCACACAATGCATCGAAACATCAGCGGGGGCACATCGACATGACAAATCCTCAGTGAACAGAATAGTATTAATAGACGTTGTTGTTGTAGTAACTGTGCTAGTTACAGTACTGGCAGTTTTTTCAGCACTAGTAGTGGTGATTTTAGTAGTAATGGCAGCAGTTCAGTATCAGTAATAACAAAATGAAAGAGTACCAGTAGTAATAGCAGCATTATTAGTAGTAATATTAGTATAGTAAATTATTATTGAGATGAAAAGCTCGTGTAAGATTATAGAGTAGGAGCAGTGGGATTAAGACCTAAACAGACTGCGCTGGGTTCTGATCCTGGACCAAAAGTCCATAAGGAACAGTGTCTGACAGTAAGAGCAGGTCAGGAGTTCAGTCCTGGTTATTAGAGAAATAAATACAGGTGATGACTATAGCAGCGATCACATATGAGTCACTTTTCCACTATACTGTAAAGAATAATGAACACGCCACACACACACACACACACACACACACGGTCTCTTTAGTTCTTTTCAGTCTCCTTTGAAATGACAAAAATGTGCCAGTAAAACCCCAATATAGAAACAAACGCTTTTAAATTACGAGTCGTAAACCGGAATTACGGATGTTGCATGCTGCATGAGTATAGGAATAAACACGATTTGCACACTGAAGCAGTGCTACTTTTTTTTTGATGATGCTGTGGGCATCCATGTTGATTTTGACGTCACTTGTGAAGACCTGGAAAGGGTTCCCGGATAAGCTCTGCAGATTTTTTTCCTTTGGAGAGGTCCAGGTTACGTGTTTGAATCCAGTGTGGTGTTAAAACAAGTGAGTTGAATTTTTAAGTTTTTATGTTTACTTAAAAGCAAAGTTTGCAAAGGGTAGTGTTAGCACCAGGGTTGTCACGGGAACTCAATTAATACGTATCAGGTGTTAAGACAATTTATAATACATACAAAAAAATAAATACTAAACCAGACAGGAGTCACTGAAAACACACACGCACACTCTACCCTCACTCAAGCACACACACACACACACACACCGAGCTACCAGGGCCTTGCCAGAGCCTTAAATTAGCTTGCAGCAGAGGAGTAGGGTGTCAGCAGCAGCTGAGGCGACGCCTGAGGCAGAAAAATGGGGACTGGAAGTGCAAAGCGCTGAGCGTGTGGACACATTCACCACCTCGAGTTTCAGTTCAGAGACATTAAAGCCTGAGATAAAACAAACTCGGAGAGCGCAGCTGAAGAAGACATAAAAAAAGAAGCTTAGTGGGGCCAGAAGGAACTTGTAATGGCTGCTGTTTTCTCTCTCTTTCTGTCCCCCCCCCTTTTCTCATTTCCTTGTGGGGGAATGCTCTCACGTGAACACTTGCAGGGGCATGAAACCCGAAGCGGGGCAGAGAAGAGCAGACACCTGCCACGGCAACAGCTGCTCTCCATGGCTGCGACACTCCCTGTTCTTCTCCACCCGCTCCACTCCTGTTGGTATCACCCAACACCCGCCTGCCTGCTGCTCTACACACCCACCAACCGCTCTGATCATGTTTTTACACACACACACACACCAAATCGTACATTCACTTTTTACACTTTTTTACACATGAATGAAATTACTTCATGTGGCACTTCTAAAATAACAAAAAAGCCCCTACACTCTCATCCAGATGTTTCTTGAAATATGCAAATCACACACTCACTTTTCCTCTCATTTCTGTTTAATAACACTGAAAAATGATCTATTATTGCATCTATTATACACAAGCAGACCCAAACCTGTGCCCCTTGTGCACAAAGCCAGCTTCATTAAAATCTGCTTTACATGAGTTGGAGTAGAAGATCTCCAGCTACAGGAAACACCTCTGGGATGAATGTGAACGCTGGCTGCAACGTAGGCCTCCTTACGTACATCAGTACCTCACTTTACTAACACCCTTGTAGCTGAATCTCCACAAAATCTAGTGGAACATATTTCCAGAACAGTGGAGGTTCTTAAAAGAGCAAATGAAGATTGAGGAGTTCCACCACACGCTAAACTACTCCATGGAACTTAGTGAGACCATTAGGAAGCATGTACAATAGCTGTCTAATTCTGGATGGAACAGGAACTGGTTGTTACTATGGTTACAGGTGTTTATAAGCAGCATGGTTGCTCAACGCTCTAAATTCACGCCTGAACTCCTTTCAGCCAATCACAATCCAGCATTCACACTGACAACACGATTTCCTCTTCACCTTTCAATCGCTCCTCCTCCACTGGCCCATGACATCATCCTTCTAAAGCTGATCTATATTAAGCAGATTCGGACTGAGCTGTGCCTCTGTGCCCTCTGTCAGTGCTCGGCCCTACCCCTGCCCTACCCTTTTCTGCCCCACCTGCTCCCACAATCCCCGCTTTCCCTTGAGGGATCATCAAGCCACACTTAGCAAACAGAAAGAGAAATAAATAATTAAAAGCTCATTATATAAACTGATCATATTCAAAGCAGTTATGTATTAAATCTGAAATCCTCAACACAGGTAGGAAGGGTAGAGGAACCGCAACCCTTATGGTGAGTGGTTGCTATGGAAATGTGTCGTAATCGTTGCATGGGCTAAATTTCTGAAATGACGCGAATACGTGCTTAAAAAAAAATAAATAAAAAAATTATTTTTCAACAAATTAAGGCTAAAAATAGACACAACACCGTAAACGATAGCAAATAAGAAACAACAAAGTGATGCATAAAAAGACAGAAATGCGGTAAAAGTGGGAGGCGGCTGACTTATGGCGCCTCTTGTAAAAATCAGGCCTTTCTGTATCTTCTGTTTCATCCGTCTGTCCGTCCGGGCGTCGGAGCTTAAGCAGAGCCGTGGCTGAGATGCTGCCTGCTGGGCGACGACGACGACGTGGTGGAAAGCAGAAAAAGTGCACAGTGTGTGCGTGTGACTGGCATTTCAAGCGGCACGGAATAACATCCTGGCCGGCTAATCTGTGCGAGTGTGACAATTTATTCAGGCTCACGTTACTGCCGAGTGTGAAATGCGCCACGGAGGAGGAAGTGCAGAAAACAGTGCCCGAATCTCCAGCGGCGACGTTCGACAGCCTTTTCGCCGCCGGCTTCTCCCTGTAGCCGGTCTTCAGTTTGCGGCAAAAAAAAGTGACCCATTCGCCTCATTGTAAATTCGACACGCGAATGACACCTGCCCCGTAAACGTGAATGACGCCATGACCAGAAGCTACATTCGGAAAAGCAAAATCCGACTACAGAAAGTTATTACCAAAGATGGCAAGAAATGAATGCCTATTAAAGGGCCAAAAAGTGGGAGGAGACAGAAATAATGCAGGCCATGGATGGACTTAAACACAAACATCACGACTTGAAGTGTGTCCAGTCGCCGCAATTTTACTGGATCATAGAGACTTTAAAAACAAACCTGACATTACAATATAAGCGCCATGTTATAAACTGAATGCGGTTTATGCATTTATACCCGTCTGATTTGGTTTTCAGCGTGTTAATATTTCCTCTTAAAACAGTGTTGTGTTTTTTTTTTGTTCTGGCGAGTTGCTGATTATCTCGCTGGGATCTGAGGTACTTTCCTGAGCGCTCTGCTAAAGGAGGTGGAAATCCCTGTATCGAGAACACAGAGCCTTTCATTCACCATTCCTCACTTTGAGAGCCGTGGGATTAGACAAATGACCACTTCAGCTGAGCTCTTCTCGTTCAGCCCACACGTTTCTGCACCACGGTGTCAGGTGTTTTTTTTTGTTCTGGCGAGTTGCTGATTATCTCGCTGGGATCTGAGGTACTTTCCTGAGCGCTCTGCTAAAGGAGGTGGAAATCCCTGTATCGAGAACACAGAGCCTTTCATTCACCATTCCTCACTTTGAGAGCCGTGGGATTAGACAAATGACCACTTCAGCTGAGCTCTTCTCGTTCAGCCCACACGTTTCTGCACCACGGTGTCAGGGAAAGGACAAGAGTCACTGCAGAAACTAACAGGAAGCGCTTATAATGCTAGTGTCCTCACGCCAAGTCACCAAATGTGATTATTTATCTTATTTTGGAAACGGGGAGGTGTTTCGTTTTACGTCGCAGAACCGGTTGAAGTCTTAAGCTACATTTATTTACCAATTGAAAAAAGTATTTGGACACCTTACATTCTTAGCCATATGTGCTTCTGTTCCCATACAGTTGGAGGCTGAATAGGACGTCTCTGGGTGTGGTAGCATTACATTTTCTAATTTACTTTAGGAGACCCAGACCTGTTTCAGCATGACAATAACCCAGTGCACAAAGCCAGCTCCATTAACATATGCTTTACATGGGTTGGAGTGGAAGATCTTCAGCTTTAAAGCACGGTCAAAACATCAGTACTGTGTGGCTGAATGAGCACACAAGCACCCTCCAAAATCAAGTGGAACATCTTCCCAGAAGAGTGGAAGTTATTATAACAGCAAATAGGGACTAAATGTAGAAAGTTATGTACAAAAAGCATAAACCAATCTTATGCTCCAGTGTCCACAAACTTGGATTTTATATCATTATATAATATATGAAGACAAGTGCGACAGGAGCAGGCCATTTCGAGCCGATTCGAGGCCGTAAAAATACGAAAGGCATCGATGTTGATGGCATTAAATCAAGGCTTCGTGATTGGCTCTGACCCATGAAACCGCTAGAACACGCTGACATTTTCTCCACCTTCGTTTTCCCGGACTTTTCCAGACGAGAACGTGGCAGAACAAAAAATCTTATTTCTCTGCGTGCCATCTTTTTTTCCCTCTCACTCTTTCTACGTTCGGCCAGGCCACACGTTATCGCACTTCCCTCTCTGTGATGTATTAGTCAGTGGGCTGTGGCTGAGAAACAGGTGCGAACGCATTCGACTGGGAGCTCAAGCAGATTATCTGAGCTTGGCTCAGGGGAGACGAGCTGTACCTCTGCATATGTAACAGTGTGTGTGTGTGTGTGTGTGTGTGTGTGTGTGTGTCTCTCTCAGCAGGGGCAGGTGAACAGCAGATCCAGCTCATCTCATCCCCCCGTCACGTAGCGCACCGCTGTTTGCTCCTGCGCCTCGCGCACTACGCATGTAGTCCGCTAGGCCGTTGCCAAGGTAACTGCAAATGGTGAGTGGTGCAGCCTGGGCCGATTACTGTAAACAGCGCCGGAGAGATGGATAGAGATAGAGTGCGAGAGTGAGAAGGGCAGAGAAAGAAAGAGAGCAAGCAATATCTTCACTACCAGATCACATTTATTAATAACTCGCACAGTTCTGCTGTAATATAAACTGCAGCGTTCAAAATATTCTCAGAGGAAGATTAAATAAATAAAACCATGTTTTTTCTGCCCCCCCACCCAAAAAAAAAAAAGAGAAACAAAGGGAAGAAGGCAGGGACAAAACAATGCAATCGGTGGTACACAAGGGTTAGAAGAGCAATAAAAGACACAAACAACAACAACAAAAAAAAAACACTGTACCTGAACACCTAATTAAGTACAATAACCGTACACACACACACACACACACACACATACACACCTCTCTCCCATGATAACGTTTAGTTCAAATGGTCAAAGCAATTGCAGCCGCCGTTATTGAGAACTGTATAACTGTATAACTCAGACCTCACTTTCACCCCGACATCAGATTGTGGGCGGGTCCTCGTGTCGTTATTTATTGTAATATAAAAAAATAAAATAAATGAAATGAATAAAAATTGAAACTAGATCGTGTATACCTTCTCATGATAATAACACTAAGGGAGACTAACCGCTCCGAAAGCTCCTTGGACCAAGCTTCTAGATTTCTCGTGTTGACAAGGGTAAAAGAAAGATGGAGAAGAAAATAGAATTAGAAATTCAGAAACAAATTTCAATTTGTTTCATGTTCCAATGACTTATCTCTCTGCCGGGGGAATTTTATTCACGCGTGTCTCGAATACAAAACTGGTTTTCTTAGAAGATTGGATAAAAAATAAGAAAAACATCAGGAATCGGTTTAAATGTAGAAATGATCATTTTGTCCCTTTTTTCCCCCCCATGAGATTTGCATGCTTTGCGTTCTTTTCTGTATGAGAAAAAAACAGGTAAGTTTTATTATCTACTATTAAAAAAGAACAAAAGAAATAGATAGAGAAGAGAGGGAGAAGGGGGTGGTGGCAATGCAACAAAGGTTTATAGGTGCTATAAAGTAAGCGATAACAGGAACTTGTCTCGGAGATGTTACACAGGTCGACTTAAAGCTATTCAAGTCAAGCTTTGCTTCATCAACGTTTTTTTTTTCCCCTCTGGTCAATTTACTCCCATTGCGGACACTGGCTGTTGATCCGTCCTACGGGGATGAAATCTCCCTTATGCTGACGAGACATGATCTTCCCGAACCTTTGTAACCTGCAGTAATGATGTGGGGCTGATGTGCTTTAATCAGCACATTTATTCATTAAGAATGCATCGCGCATGAAGAGCGAGCGAGAGCGGCGTTACGTACGGGTCGGCGCGCTCTCACCCGCAGTGTTCGAGGCTGAGCTCAGCAGTGGATGAAACGGAGAGAGGTAAAAGGTGAGAAGGGTGTTTCTGCACGATGGGCACATCGCTAACTCATTCTCATTTTCTCTTTCTAACCATCATCTCTCTATCTGTGTGTGTGTGTGTGTGTGTGTGAGGTGAAGAAGTGAAAATATTCACAATGCGAGCTCAAAGCCTTTTAATGGACAGGGCCTTTTAGCTTCATCAGCACTGTGGTCGAGTGCAGCGAGAGCCCTGGCACAGGAAGAAAAGCCTACATTACTGCTACCCGCCTGGAAGAAAAGAGAAAAAAAAAAAGACGCTTCAATAGCCCTCGGGGGAAAAAATATATAAAAATCGGGTGTAGAAAAAGGAACGAGAGACAAAGAAAGAACACCAGAGACAGAATGAGATGCTGCTATATAATGTGAGATGAAAGGGAAAAGAAATTGAGCAAGGTGGACGGGAAAGTGTGAAAAGAAGAAGCAATGAAAGAGAGAGAGAGAGCGAGCGAGAGAGTGACATAAGAGCCAAACTGACATTCGAAATAAATGAAAAGAGGACAGGATTTAGAGTTAAAGAAAGAGGTGAGCGAATGAGACAGGGTTTCCTGAATGCACTCTACCAATAACCCCGAGTGGTGGAGTAGAACGTGATCAGGAAGGAGAGATGCGTAGCATGCTGATTTGTAATTCTGACCTCATATTAACTTACCACAGGTTCTTATTTATTATTTATATTAATGAGAAATGTGTATTGTTTCGGTTCTGACTGCTGAAAATGTCCTGATAAACAGTGGCAATGTATAGAGGCTGGTCAGAGGATGATTGTTTATAGCTGCTTTAGTGCACGTGATAAGAGGAAATGAGATATTTAATGTTATGGCATTCACAGCCGAGGGGAGCAAAAGAAAGCATCGAGAGCAAAGCCTCGTTCGGAACGCTGGAGTCGAATATATCGTTCAGATGGATTTCTTATCAAATACCAAGAACCGCAACTCATCCTTTTCTCCACAGGCCTCAGAACAACCTCTTCAAACCACCCCTCCAATCTCTCTCTTATTTGAGTGCACAGGCCTGGTCTCATTCTGTCTCACTATGCTGCAGTCCAGCTAACCAGAGAGAGAGAGAGGAGAGAGGGAGAGAGGCAGAGCGCGCAATAAATCTGGCTGATGCAATCTAATGGAACATTGTCTTAGGATGGGCTCGGTGCTCAGTAAATAATGGACTTCTTACAGTCAGGAAAGATAATGCTCCCACCCCGGGGAGAGAGAGACAGAGAGAAGAAGAGATTCAGAAACACCATTAGTGACTTCTCAATGGAAACACACACACACGCATTCACAGGCAGGACACATGTGAATACCTGAAAGGCTGCTACAGCTCCTGTACACTCTGTTACTCGACCAGAGGGCCGGGAGAAGCGCTCGCTGCCTTCGCAATCACTCCCGACTGGAAGCATGCTGCCGGTTACGAGAGTGGGAGAGGATCTGAATGCCGAGTCTTAAAAATGACAAACAAGGCATCGGAGAGTTCGAACCGGCTCGAGGGTATAGCTGCGACGTGCGAGCGCAACATAAATAGCACGCTCGGATCCGACGGCGCTCTCGAAGACATCAGGAACCTGTCATTGTGGCTGTGCGTGTTCTCTCGGACAAACGGAAATATAATGTACAGTCCGACGCATGTCGACTGCTCTGATACACAAAGCAAATTGTGGTTTTCATATGTATGGTGAACCTCGTGCGCTTGACTTAATGAAAATAAGCCCCTGCAACCACCAAAAGGATTTCAGAGACAGGTTTCAAATTTCACCAATAAAAAACCCTGCCATGTACATGCACAAACATCCCAGATGGTCATTCAAGGTCCACTTTCAGCACTCAACTCTGTCCAATACTTGGCAAACTTTGCTGCACAAAAAAGAGAAACACCTTGAACTTGAGGCCTACATAACCCATTGGTTCTGGAGAGACTCCAGGTCTTTCCATGCTGCTGAAACGAGTGAATCATCACTTGCACAAATGATGTAATCAGTGGCAGGATAAACAGTTTTAGCTTTACTACAGATGGGTTTAAAATGCACCCAAATTTATTGTGACCCATGCTGAAGAATAGCCACGGTGGTGGAGATATAAACCTTCTCTGGCTACTATTAAGAGGTCAATATACCAAGAGAGAGGTCAGGAAAATGGCTGCGGTATTTAGGTATTAATGATCCACAGGGATGACCATGGCTCAAACCAGAGGGTGAGGAAATCTCACTTAGCATTGTCTCCAAAAAAAAACATGACAGCTTTGACCTATTCTTAGGAGACTTGTGGGGAAACGAGACTAAACATGAAGCGAAAACACAAAAGCGGTTTTGAGACGGGAATGCGGCCGCACGCAGGCTTAAACCTGGGTTCAGCGCTATTGTAAACCTCATGTCAAGTTTGGGATTTTGGCCTCGTCATCAGAATGAACGACAGCCACAACAATGATGAGAATGCAAATCATGCGTTGGCTGCATCTGTAAAACCGAACCACACTCTGAACGAAGATATTTACAGGCAAAACATTGGAAATAGTGGAAGTGAACCTAAAATTCCTTAAAACTTAAAATCTCTTTGAAGCTACCAGAAGGACCGGTTGTCTTTATATATAAGCGCTACTCTGAGAGGCTATCCGACTTCATGTTGCTTTTATTTTAATTCGAGAAAAGTCTGTACTGTTGTTTTTTAGATTGATCAGCTTTTATATTGTGGCTGAAAGGAAGTCTCAGGAAAGAGGTGCAATCATACAACTGAGTCATATACCAGCTTCAAATGAGTAACCAATTGTGTACACAGCAGGTGTGTTTTATTTGTCCATGCTGCATAAAAATAATAAAAAAGAAAAGTGGCACCTTCCTATTTAGGCAGATACTGGTCAGGTGACCAAGATAGATCGCAGACGATTCTCAAGAGATGCTGTTTAAACTAGACATCCTGATACAGAATCTTTAAAAGGGAGAGTGATGAAAAATAGGAGTGGATGCTGAACTTCCCCCATTTGGAGGCGAACATATGCTCCCTGATGGTCAGTAGGCAATCAAAGACCCCGTGAGCTCATGAGTTGTTGTGGTAAATGGGAATACAGCTCGAAGGAGCAGGAGTGGAATGGAAGGTCTGAGCCTGTTCGAGTGGACAGATGGGGCATGTGTGGCGTGGGAAGGGTTAAAATCTGAGGAGGCCCCATCTGCCACCTCGTCTGTTCTCCTAGCTAGCTGATGGCCGCTGCTCGGCTCTGGCACGGAACACGGACACGCGGTGGTACTGTGACTTTTTCCTCTATTCGCAGATGACCAATAAGCATATACAAAAGATTTAGACCCTTTCTCGAGGGCTTCATGAAAAACCTGAGAAAACGGTTTCTCTGAAAAACACTGCAGCTAGCTGTTCGTTTTAAAAGGTTCGGCTAACCAAAGACAGGTCTGTCATAACAATCGGCACAATCCGCTGACTGTAATCATGTCCCCCAAAAAAGTGTCAACTCATTCTGTGTTTAGGTATAAAGAAAACAAAAATATTTCGGTGACGGGGAAACAAGAGCGTGTAAGGAAAAAATAAAAAAAAAAACCACCACAAAAACAATACAAATACGAGCTCCCTGAACAACATACAAGCTCAAACCCATTCTGTGCAGATCCGGCACACGGGTTGAAAGCTTTCGAATCCACCAGCAGGGAAAAGCTCAGAAATTGAAAGTCAACTGGATCCAGAGAAGAAGAAAAATCTAGTCCACATTTCACAACAAAAAAATTCATACCCACTGAAAAGCTTTTACTAGACTTAGAGATTTAATACTGTAGTGGTGAAACTGTGTGTGTGTGTGTGTGTGTGTGTGTGTGTGTGTGTGTGTGTGTGTGTGTGTGTGTGTGTGTGTGTGTGTTTGGAAGACTCTGATTAAGGTGTCTGGGGAGTGATTAGCCTTGTAATATGGACATATAATTTGCAATAATATGGGTGATATAAAATGGGTAAAATGAGAAAGTAGCAAAGCAAAACCGTATAAATATTCTCAAGCTTTTTATTTGCATCAAGAAAAAGAAAAAAAAACAAAGGAGAAGCAGCAAAGAACAGCAGCGACATAAAACACGCGATCGTTCCGCTTCCATAAAATGGCTATTGGGGTCAAAGTGTGTTCACCTGTCGCAGTATCTCGACCTTAAAAGGTACCAGAGAGAGAACGTAAACAAAAGTTGTTTAAATTCAACAGAGGATAAATTAGAGAGATGGTCAAAAAAGGTCGGAGACTGCCGGACAAGGCCGGGTCGTTAGCGTGATGGCTGACGGAGGACAGAGAGAGAAAGAAAAAAAAAAAAGACGTGGCCTGTTTAGTATCACACGGAACGCTTGTTTATTCAACAGGCAAGAGGATACTGGAAATACGGCCCTTCTGGTCCGAGTTGATGCCAGTTCCCATCCCCCCCTCGCTGAATTAGTGCAGAAAGCAAAAGGTCAGCACCTCTAATGAGAGAAGCGTGTGGTATGTGGACACGCCATGAGATCGCAAACAAGGACACGACATCCCAGGAGCGTATTGGCTTGCCACCAGGCAAAGGGACACTCGATACCGAAGGTCGCGGTGCTGTTTGGTGTCGGAGGGTTGAGCCTGACCAGGCCGCAGTGGGTTAGACCCCCTGTCTCACACTCCCGGTCCCATTTCACAGCCATTTGGATTACTGGAAAATATGTTAAGTGCACGGTTTCCTGAAACCAGACACCGACTGACATTATTGCCGTTTCTGAGGCCGTTTTGAGGATGTTTGAAACTAGAGACGCAGCAAGGCAGGGGGAGAACTCGTCTCTTTTAAATATGCATTTCTCCATAAACAACCGCCTCCGAAAAGCAAAAAAGCAAAAAAAGATCTCAAAAGATCACTCCTGAGCGTTATTTTCACGCTCCCAAGATGCTTCATTGTTGTCTGTAATGGAGGTCTGGGGATTTTTAAGGCTCTTTTTGCAGGTTCTTGCTCTCCTGGCCTTGCGATCAAACGCTACATTTACTATCTCAGCTGCAGCAACAGTAAAAACAGCGCAGTCATCATGATCCAGGCCCAGCCAGGGTACAGAAAAGTGGGAGGGAGAAAAAGAGAGAGAGAGAGAAAACATGGGACAGAGGGAGCGAAAGAGAAAAGGCCCGGCGGAAAAACAATGAACGTCACTCGGGAACGAACGGGATGTGGAGATGAGTTTTGTGTGGAAAGATCAGCAGGACACACAGAGCTGCTTCTCTGTACAAGCAAAACAAATCCACACACAAACACACACCATTACATCAGCTAGTCAAAAGTCTTGAAGCTATTTTGAAAAGGTAAATGAGTATAAATATGTATGGATTTGATGGTTTTTGCTGCAGCAGCAGACGATGCCGGTGCAGCTGTTCATCTACTTCAAACTGCAGCATCTGACATTTCACACAGCAAAGACAAGAATAAGTCCCTTCCATTGTAGCGTCTCAGAATAACGGGGAGGTGGGGAGAGGGGGATAAAACGACGCGTTTACAAAGAATCCAATTACTGTGTGCACATGGAGCTGAAAGAGCTCCTGCGAAAAACAATGTGATGCCTCTAAAGCTGTACGTGTTCTTTAATCAGTGTGTCGGAGAGAAGAGCGCATGATCCCAGAGCGTACAAACACCAGAGTCTGGCGTGAGTCGAGGCGGGAGGGCTTTTCTTTCAAGTTTGTTTAGAACAAAAAAAAAAAAAACCCAACAACAACAAAAAAACAAAAACAAAAGAAAAGGTTCACGATTTATCGGCCTCCTCGGTAATAAACGACCGGCGAATTGCATCAAATGTTATATGGCGGTGCATCAATACAGCAGAGACATACCTGAGATCTCAGATCTTTTTTTGTCGCTCTGAATTTTGTTCTGTAGAACGTTCTTTAAGTTGTGTACAAAAATGCGTCTTGAAAAAGAATTAATAAAAGTACCGGGACACCTGAACTTTCCCGCCATGTGTGGTTCTTCGTCAAACTTTTAAAAGAACACAATACCATCGGAGCATGAAATATTCTTCTTCACTTGAACTAGGAGACACCAAACCTGTTCCAGCATGACCATGCAAACCTTGTGCGCAAAGCCAGCTCCATGAAGATCTGCTTTACATGGGTTGGAGTGGAAGATTCTTGAGAAATAACTGACCTCAAACCTACTAAACAACTCTGGGATGAATTGGAATGCTGACTGCACCACCTATAAGCTGAATAAGCACAAATCTCATCCCAAAAAGGAGGTTATTATAACAAAAATTGGATAGAGACGTGTGTCACTAATTCCTGTCGTAAACAGAAGTTAGATACGAAGCTTTCTGGGATAAGCCATCTTTAGAAACCGCTTCACCCTGGCCAGACTCTGCAAACCAAAAAAACATCACTTCGATCTGCTTTTTATAGCCTCAACAGCTGAACCTTTGATTTGATAGAAACAAGGTCCTGGATTACATTTCCTTGAAACTATAATGAAGGAGAATATCTTATTACATCATCACAAAACCAATGAGTTTGTGCAAATGTTCTTAATCATAAAAAAAAAAAAGAATCAAGTCAGAATAACAAAAAAAATATACATAAACAAAAAATGTATATAAAAAGTGTCAGCACTGTGTGTGAAACTGTTACAAAAATACACCTTCACTTTACCTTTATCACTAAAAAAAAAAAAAGTATATAAATATGTATAATAAATATACAGTAAATTTAAATATTAAATTGGCTGCTACAGATGTCATATGACTTTTATGAATTTTGGCTAAATGCTTTCTAATGATTGAACAAAAGAAGTTTCAAACGATTGTTACTTATATGTGACCTTCTTGCTGGAGGAACTGCAAAAAAACAAAACAAAAAATAAAAAAAACGTAGCCAGAAAACGTCTCACAGGTGTCATCATTAGCAGTGTCAGGGTTTTCTTCTTCCTCGTGTTGCTCTGCTTGGATTTGACATTGCATGCTTTCAGACCGTGGCTCACAGTTTCAGTCCTAATAATCAACAGGAAGTGTCCAAAACATGACAAAAGCATGTGGGGAACATCAGCAGTGCATCGCTAACAAAGCAAAAAAAAAACTGCCTTCACCACTGTGAATCATCACTGAATTTATGGTGAGTTATAACAAACACACAGACGCGCATCCCGAAGATGCGGTGATGCGGCGGCAGTCCGTCACCGAGGCCGCCGTGGAAACGATAATGCCGATAAAGAGTTCTTCTCTCCCGTTACATGTGTGGGAGGAAAAGCAGAACGGAGGACAAACCGCTGGGTGAACGGAGTTGAACAGAGCATGAGAATGAGATTCGCTTTTCTGACATCGCATTCTTTTCAATTTGCCTTCACACAACTTCATTGTTATTTCGTGGGAACTGGGAAATAAATAAATAAACCACGCACGCACGCACGCACGCACTGAGATTTCGGGTTTCGTTTAGTGTTTTTTTTTTTAAATGAGAGTCGAAGTTGCTGATGAATCAATTATTCCACAAGGAAACCAGAGCTCCACCTGGAAAAGCTCCACAGCTTCGATTTAAACACCTCCTGATTTCCTGCACGGTACAGCCCATGCCTGGTGTGCTGTTATTTGTTGGGCGAAGGTGACCTCTGGACGGTGTGGCGGTAAAATGTTTGTATCGTGGCCAATCGGATGCCATGGTGATGAATGGAATAGTGATCTCATTCTTTTGGATTAGGATCTTAAGAGCTGCTTCTCCGCTGCCAGAACTTTAATGACGTGCGAGAGCCTGATTATAGAAAGAAAGTAAAAAAAGAAAAAAAAGAAGAGCTCGGTTTCAAAATGGTCCCTGGTTTCTGCTGCCCTGTAGCTACACTTTCCTGCACTTAATCAGCACAACGATATAGCGAGGGTCACTCGTCCTTTTTCTCCTCCTGCGCCTGATAACGTAAACAGGATATGACCGTATAATAGGATTGTGGGATGCAATCTAGTGATAATCCAGGACTAGGGGTGAGTTACAAGGTGTCGACTTAATGAGAAGATACATTTTCGTATTTATTTTAAATACGGATCATTACAACCAAAATTCTGGGTCTCTACTAATAACGAAGCTGTTGGAGTGAAAGTTCGTCAAATTCGTCTTGTGCCTCGATCCGTTAATTAAAAACCACTGTGTAAGTTATAAAAAAATCCATTTGTTATTAGAAGCAGGTGATGTGGAAAAACTGCTATAAAAGTGCATGAACTGTTACCATTGAAACAATACGGTATTTAAAAGAGTGCATTAATATTAACCAATAAATCATGTGATCTATTCATTCATCCAAATGCTACATTTAGGTTTGCGAAAATACTGCAAATTGTACATATCTCAGCACCATTGGATTCTCCATTCTGATTGGTCAGGAGGTGTTGATTCATTTTCTGTTGATTCACAGTACCTCTGGCTGAAATACAAGCTTTACCTTGAAATTTAAGGCAGACTTAGATTTATCTCATTCTTACAACTGAGCAGCTATGGGGTATAGAGCCATGTTCAGGCATCCAGGAGTGGCAACTTGGGATTAGAAACTCATAACCTTCAGAACAAAATCCGAAGCTTTAACCACTAATCTACAATCTTCCAAAATACGATAAATGTATCATTTAAAATGTGTTTTCCCTAGTAGCTTTACAAAAAGATGAGAAAACGATAGCTGCTGTAACTCAAGTGATAACAGGAGCGAGACACAGCAGATCACGGAGGTATCAGGGGAATTAAACTCTTCAGGATGCCCTTTTATGGGCATGATATTGATATGTTGCTCAGGCATAATTACTAGAAAGCTGAACAGTAAAAAATTATAGCCATTTGCCTTAGTTTAGTAGGACAAACAGCCCTGCAAACACGTGTGTGTGCTGTTCCAACCTTTTCATAATCAATATAACAACAGTATGCTGCTTTCAGCCTGATTATCTGCTGATGTCCATCTGGTCTAATAATTGAACGCATGAGGACTCTTAGCCAAAAAAAACAAACAAAAAAAAAACCTTTACTTTGCCCTGCGTATTTCTGCATGCATGAGAAAATCTGGCGGTGCTTTTTTTCCCCCTGCTCTTTCTTCGATCTCCGAGTGCACATGTCTGCGCTTAAAGACGCAAGTTAGATGCCATTTTGCAGGGTAATGATGCGCGTATTCGGGCTCTCTCTCGCCACAGAGACGGGACTGTTCGGTAGCACACAGACTCTTTGAATGGAGCATTAGCATGTGGCCCACCAGGAGGGGAAGTAGGGGAGGGGAGAATCGGTGAACAAAGCCCCTATAGTCGTCTCGAGCTGAGCTATGAGACTTATGTAATATGACTGGCAGGGCCCACTTCCTCGATCGGAGTGCTGCAGACTAATCCTGTTCAGGAGAAAGGCCCAGGTGGGGAAGAGAGAGAGAGAGAGAGAGAGAGAAAAAAAGAAAGAAAGGAAGAGAGAGAGAGAGAGAGAGAGAAAAGAGGGGGAGAGACATGCTTGTAATAAGCAGGGGCGAAGTGCTGAAACGAAGCCGATCACAAGAGAGGACTAGCTTTCATCCTGCAACCAATGACAGCAGAGCTAACTGACAAGAGTGCAAATAATATCTATCCTGGTAGAGGATGTGCACAGACTTCAAGGAGAATAAAAAAAAAAAGGGGAAAGCAAAAGAGAGAAAGAGCGGGAGAGAGAGAGAGAGAGAGAGAGAGAGGTGTTCTGGCTTCTCTGGTAGTGAGCGGCTCTGCTACCAATCACCATGAGCAGGATTTAGAGCGGTTAAAAATAAAATCTGATTCTGATTTACTGTACCGGGTGCCTGGAAATCATGTGACTGGCATCACATGAAGAGGTGGAGATTGGGCAGAAGAAACACACACTCTCTCTCACACACACACACACACACACACACAGGACTGCTGGCATAATAAGCTTTGTGTTCAGTCTCCTTGGATTCCATGGATGGTAACCAGATAAGGTGATTTTGGAGGTAAACAGCAGCAGCTCCTATGGCCGCAGCGCCCAAGCCGAGAATTCACACGCAACGAGAAAGGGTGGAGAATTACTGACACTTGAGAAAAAAAAGAAAAATAAATAGCACGAGGCAATTTTTGTATTGTTTTCCGCTAGACATGCAGGTATTAGAATATTTTAGCGGGATGGAATCGTGTAAACCTTTAAAACAACCAAACAAACAATAATGTTTCTAAAGTGATCACAATGCTACAGATCTACAATCAACCTTCCTGTTTAATTAACATATTTATATATACCCAGTGGTATCAAAAGATTTTGAGGGTAGTTTTGTAACCGATTGCAGCAAAAGGCTGCACGCACAGTCTTAGGTAGCACCGGCCTTCATGTGTGCCAAAAGACATTGTCTTGTGTACATCGGGAGCTGTACTGATGATATTCAGACCACGTGCGGAAACAAAATTATTTGATTTTCGCACCCACCCTACTCGCCGGATTTGGCTTCTGCGGACTTTACCCTCCTCTCAAAGATGAGGATCAAGCTCAAATGTCACAGAGAATGAAGGGCCTTGCTCGAGAATGCCCTGCAGCAGCAACAGCTTGGTGGCGCTGGGATTTGAACTCCTGACCTTCTGATCAAAAGCCCATATCTGACCCACTGAGCAACCACTTCCCCAACAACAGACTACCAAAAACATGATATTCTCTCCTCACATCATGTTGAAAAATAAATAAACAACATTATTGTCCTTACTTTCGGTTATGTCGAAGATGGTTTGGTTTTGTCTGTATTTGAATATTCTTGTCTGTTCATTTCTCTCGTTCCACTGTCAGAAACACATACAGCCTGTAATTGTCACATACTGATTTGTTTTGGCCTTGATCAAGGACTTAAACCCCTGACCTTCTGATCAGTAACCCCTAGCCATAACCCATTGAGCCTCCACAGTGAGGCAAAGAGAGAGCATTGGCCCTGTAGTGCATCAGGTGGTGGGATTTAAAAGCATGAAACTTGTCCTTGGGTGATCCAAAAGACCCAAACCTGTTCCAGCATGGCGATGCCCCTGTGCACAAAGCCAGCTCCATGAAGATCTATTTTACATGATTTGGAGTGGAAGATCTCCTGCTATAGAGCTCAGGCTTCAAACCTACTGAGCATGAACAATGTGTCAACTACATCAGAATCTGACTTTACGAACACCTATGTAGCTAAATAAACAAAAATCCCTACAAAATCTAGTGAAACATTCTCCCAGCACACACCAATCTTATGCTTAAGTGTCCAGAAACTTTTGCCTATGCAGTGTGTAATTATAGAAACCAAAAAATCATTTAGCAGGAAGTCTAAAAACACTGGAGAGGAAGAAGTGCTACACATGGACATATTTTAGTCGATGATAAAGAGGCTACATGGATGTTGCTGTGAGGTGAGGAAGGATGAGAAACAATAGTTAATTCTGCATGTGTGTGTGTGTGTGTGTGTGTGTGTGTGTGTGTGTGTGTGTGTGTGTGTGTGTGTGTGTAGGCATGAGCCACCAGGGCCTTCTGACGCAGCCATCACATGAAGCGCATGATAGTGAGGGGGGAAACTTTATTACTGAGACACAACTGCCCCGTTACCAAACAAAAACAAACTACACAGACACACACACACACTTTAAAATAAATGCAGCTCAAAACCAAAAAGGGAGTGAAAGAAAAAATGAATTCCTCCATACAGGAGCAGACAGGCAGGGTCTGGACATGCACTAAGCCCTGCTTCTAACACACACACACACACACACACACACATTCCAGAGCACTAGACTTGCATGTTCATACTAGCACAGATAAACACACGCGCACACACACACATTTTCTAACCCCGGCTACAAAGGGCTAACCTGACTCAAGTTCAAAGCAATTCATACGTTAACAACCGGGTTTACTTTTTCCTCCAAAAGAAGGCTCTAAATATGATTATTTTTGAAGACCAGAGTCTGCAAGAGAAAAAAAGAAAGGAAACAAACACCCTAATGACAGGCCAGCGCTGATCCCGACAACGTGGCCCTCGGCTACCATGAAGAATAATAAATGAAAACACAACAAACAATGGGAACTTCAGGAAGTATGAAATAAAGGCGTGTTTACCGATTCCATGGCTGTCTTCAGAGAGGAGTGATTAAATCCAATAGAAGGAGAATTAAAAAAAAAAAAAAAAAAAAAAAAAAAAGGAAGGGCTTTGGTGGCGAAGTCCAAGATATCCTGAAAAGAAAAAGAAGAGAGATTAGTTGGCTGACCGGGGGATTTTGTTTATCATACTCGTCATTTTCCCTGCTCGGGTTGTGTGAGAATCTACGAGTTTGTAAAATCAGCCATGATCTTCCTGATGAACGGATGCGATTACACAATCGGTTGATTCGGGGTGATTTTGGTGCATCAGCTCTAAGAAGCTTTGGTGGCTTGTTTGTTCGACTTCGTCTGCATTTGTTTTGCTTCCTTCAAGGCTGTTTGACTTGTAAGATGTTTGACGGTGAGATAAGCGGTAGCAGGAATAAAATCGCGTTCCCGGTCACGGGTGAAGGTGAAACATCAACACTATAAGCAAAAAAACCCTCTATAATCCTCACCGTGTGTAAATGGTGTAGTTTAAAGACGTGATGGTGTGTAAATTTTGTGTAACTTCGGGAAAGTCGCACTGGATCTGTTCTGTCCTCACTCGGGAGCATCAGGTTGCACAATTAGTTCACTAACGACACAGTGGTGGAATCAGTTAAACCGTTGTGAACAAAACACTAAATCTAAAAACAGTAAATAACAGCAGCAGTAAACAATCACATATTTAGTCACTGGTGTGGTTTTCAGCGAGTGATTGCGCCAATCTATCAATCAAATTTGTAGACCAATGCATATGTTTTCCCTTTTTAAATCAAGTCTGCTGGGTTTCTCAAACATTCTCCGTTTATAGCATGTCCACTACAACAGTATCTTCAGTTTTCAAACGTGATTTACTGCAACTTTACTACATTCAAATGCTCCTTCACAATGTTTGTAATGTTTAATTATTATACAAAATTTTAGTGATTATATATTCTGGATGCTTATATTTTTACAACTGAACAAAAACATGGTCGTCGACTTGCCATCTGCGTTTATCATTAAAAACAATACAAATGTGGATTTACCCAAATTGCTTCAAATTGCATACTCAAATGATTTTTATTTTATTTATTTTTTTTTACAGAAAGGAAAAAACCCAGCATGAGTGATTTTGTTCAAGGACAAATCCCCAATGCACTCAACAAGCAGCAACTATAACGTTTATAAAATGTAAAAATAAAAGATAAACTTAAAATGTGGCTTTCGCATTTCTTTAAGTTTACTTTCATACATAAATACCCTGTTTCATATAGTTATAATCAGCAAAACATAAAAAAAAAATATATATATATAAAACGTTTCCGAGAAGGGACCGCTAAGTAGTTAAGATGTTGAACTTTTAATCCTCAACTGCTTAAAACCTTCATGCACTCAGTGGAAAACAACCCCCCCCCCCCCCAACCATCCTGCCCAGCCCCGTCTCCTATGCCACCTTGCCTTACTATACTGAATATGATGCTGAAGCTTGTACAATATTATTTATAATCTGTGCAAACGACTCCAAGGTGGCCCTTACATCCTAATACAAATCCCTTTTACTTCCAGGTTAGGATTGGATGTTAGATTAGACAAATTGTGCACTTTGGACCAATTATTATATTTAGTATTGTAATATTTTAATGATTACACTTTTCTGCTTTTAATAATAAATAAAAAAAGAAACAAAATCGGCATAATTCATATTTAATTTTTTTCTCTTGCGAATCAAAATGCGAACTCAAGACCTCGTGTCTGTTCCCTCTTCCAGAGGAAAGCTAAAAAAAAGATGGCTAAACAGATATATTTGAACACAGAAACAGACAGATGTCTAATACCTGGTTGCTGTGAATGACTCGAGTACACACGCACACACACACACACACACACACACACACACACAAAAATAGAAGCAAAGCTGCAGCACACACATACGCACACCTTAAACACTCCTACACTCTGACCTGATTGGAGAGCGTTGCCATGGATATTGTTGTCATGCGTGGCTCTAACGTGAGGATAAATAAAAGCTGTTGCATTTTGCATATCCCATACAGTTTCCTCAAAAACTGCAACGCTGCAGCACACACATAAGCACACCTTAAACACTCCTACACTCTGACCTGATTGGAGAGCGTTGCCATGGATATTGTTGTCATGCGTGGCTCTAACGTGAGGATAAATAAAAGCTGTTGCATTTTGCATATCCCATACAGTTTCCTCAAAAACTGCAACGTACTCCTATTCGTAAGCACATCAGCTATAAATCTGTGAGGGGGTTAAAGTCTGACACATGGTTCCCTCAGAGACTGGTGTAGAAACAGCCAGTGTGTCTTTTCAAAGTGTTGCATCATAAGGAAGATAAAACGTTCTCTAGTGTACACGCGAGCTCGAGATGACTGGCGTTTCACGTATTTCTCCTCGTCTGGAAAACCGACCCCCGTTCTGATACAAGATGTTTTTTTCAGTAGCATGAAATGTTCCTTTCAACCCAAACCTGCACAAAGCAGGCTCCATGAAGATATGCTTCACATGGGTTGGAGTGGAAGATCTCCTGCTAAAGAGTTCCAACTCTATTAAACACCTGTGGGATTAATTCAGCCTACAAACGGTTAACAGTGCTCTGACAAAACCAGATTAAGGCCAGGCCTGAGCACTGTGGTGTGTCTGTGTGTGTGTGTGTGTGTGCATATACGTAGCCCCTGATTCTTTCCCAGCAGCAATCTGACAGATTGGACTAATCCAGTACAGAGTGCACTGCCTCCTAACGAGGCCTGTAATTTTACAGCACGAAAAATCTTCCGACCACACACACAGAACAGACGCCAGGCGAAAAGCCGCTAAACACAGATCAGCCACACACAAACGCAACAGACCACCGGCCCCGTCGAAAGATCTGCTCAATATCGTAAACACGAAGGAGAAACGTTCCACCAAAGTCTAGTGCTCTACTGATACCGTGTTTAAAGAAATGACATTAAAAGAAAAAATAAAATCAAATCAAAACCTATGTTTGATCCAGAGTGATGAAACAGATTGTGATGAAGCAGAGCTACACGACAGAATACTAACGTTTATTGATTTGTTTCCATATAGGTTATAACTCGACACAAGGTCATTTGGAAATGTGTACAATAGCAGTCTCATTCTTTATGAAACTGGAGGTAACTATAGCTACTGTTGCAGCGCAGTCATTTAGAACACCGACTGAACTCTAAACTCACACCTCAAACAAGCAAATCACAATCCAATATTCACACGGACCCTGGTATAAGTAACGTTAACACACCCCGAGGAAGAGCATCTGGATTGCCGTGGGCGTCCAACAACACTGCAACGCATCAACACAAAAGCTTGCCAAGTTGCTAGTCGGGTCGACGGAAAACTAAAACCACACCGACTCTTGTGACACTTCGGCACGGTTTATTTTTAGCTCCGAAAGGACGCGAAGGACACGAGCGCAAGAAATTAAAGAAGGATAGATATAATATCTGAAAGTTAACCCGGCTAATCAGGAGGTAACCGTTGATAAGAAAATGTTACTGTAAAATAACTAAACAATACGATGACCTGCACTGCTCCTGTAATCAAAAAGACTCTCAACAACCTGAACACATCAACACGCAGCAGCGCTTTGACTGCACAGTACACAGTATAGACAATTAATGAATTTCATCTGTAAACAACATCTGAAGTTTGTGAGATATGTACCATAAAAAAACAATAAAAACTGCAGAATCAAATAAAAATAAAATGTTGAAATATATCAAGTAATGCAACGTATTTAATCAATTAAAATGATAAAAATATTGCATTTGATTGTTATACAATATTGAACAGCCATCTCTGCAGCACACCACCAATCAGGCCTGTGCTCAGTAAAAGGCACATGACCGTACACCTAAAGTTTGCCAAAAGGCACCTGAAGCAGTCTCATAACATGAGAAACAAAGATTGAACTCTTTGGTCTGAATGCCAAGTGTCATGTCTGGAGGCAACCAGGCACCACTCATCACCGGGCCAATTCCATCCCTATAGTGAAACATGGTGGTGGCAGCATCATGCTGTGGGGATGTTTCTCAGCAGCAGGAACTGGGAGATCAGTCAGGGTCGAGAGAAAGATGAATGCAACATTGTATGGCAACGTCCTTTATGAAAACCTGCTCCAGAGCTCTCTGGACCTCAGACTGGGGCGACGGTTCATCTTTCAGCAGGAAAACGACCCTCAGCGCACAGCAAGATAATTAAGGAGTGGCTACGGGAATCTGTGAATGTCCTCAAGTGGCCCAGTCAGAGACCAGACTCAAACATGATTAAAAATCTCTTGAGAGATCAGAAAAGGGCTGTGCACCAACACTCCCCAACCAACCTAAATACGCTTGAGAGGTTCTGTAAAAAAGAAAGGGAGAAACTTCCCAAAAGTTGTGTCAAGCTTGTAGCATCAAACTCAAAAAGACTTGAGGCTGTAACTGGTGCTGAAGGAGCTTCAACAAAGTACTGAACAACGGCTGTGAAAACTTATGAACATGTGATTTTCTTTTCTTTTTTTTTTTTTATAATTTTGCAAAGGTTTTTAAACAAACTTCTTTTACATTGTTATTATGGGCTTTTGTTTGTAAAATTTCGAGAAAAATAATGAATTTAATCCATTTTGGAATAAAGATGTGACGTAACAAAACGTGGAAAAAGTGAAAACTGAATACTTTCCAGACGCACTAATAGTATGATGATGATGATGATGATGATAATAAAGAAGCCGTTTAAAGGTTTGATACAAACCATCGAGACAGAATTTGAAACTTACACTGTAAAATAATAAAAAATGTATGATTGTGAAAGATCTGTGATTAAAAAAAAAATACTAGCACAAGCCCAGGTGGTTAATCATCGTAGAACATGGCCTAGTGGTCATAAAAACATCAGAAAGTGCTCTCTGCTGTACAAAATAAAGCTAATGGCGATAACATGTTTTCCACGCAATAACAAGCAAGCTGGTATTTTTCAACCCGGATAAAGAGTGTAAAAGGCCTGCTTGTGGTCCACGTTAAAAGCATGCACTGAGAGACGAGGCTGTTCTTTTTAATCTCTCCCTCCCTGCATGAAGTGCACGCACTGCTGACCTTAAAAGGGAAACTTTGGGTCTCGAGGAAGAGCGCTCGTGCACTATGAATTAGCCCTCAAAGGCCTGCTTATTTTTGCAGCCAGAAAGAGGATGCTTTCACAATTCTCTTCGAGCAGAAAGGAAAGATGTGGCTCTGTGGGGGGGCTGGGGAGGTTGAGGGTGGGGGGTAGGGGGGGTTCACTCCGGTTACCCACATCCTGGACTTCCAACTATAAACATCTCTCTAAAACTGGCCAGAACAGACACCATGGGGAAAAACCCAGCTCCTCTGTACAGATAAGGGAGCACTTAGAGGGAGCATGAAGGTATAGAGTGGGATGATGCCAAAATCATGATTAGAACACTAACACTCACAGTTACTCAAAACAACCGCAACACACACACACACAAACACAGAGAGAGAGAGAGAGAGAGAGAGAAAAAAAAAACAGGTGGAGAATGCAGTGTTTACATTTAAGCTTACATACAACGTGCTTTGATTAAAAATAATAATAAAAAAAATTGTGATTAATGTGCTTGAGTTGCTTTCTGAACCCTAGTGCTGATATTATTTTTAAAAAAAAAATTATAATAATAAATAAGTAATAAAAACAATGAACTGAACTGAAGATCTGATCAAGATTGTGGAACCAAAAAAAAAAAAAAAAAAAAAAAACCCACAAGTCAAAGGAGGGGCTGATCTTAATGGACTCGTTTGGATTCGCAGTAACGCATTAGGCCGAGCCTGGATAAGTAAAGCTAACCAAAATCCACAAAGAAGAAAAGAAACTGGATTTTACTAAGCAGGTGTAAACAGGATTTCCAGGTGTGCTATACACGATGGTACAGAAACAATGATGTGAAAGGTATTCCAGATAATAAAGCAGCTCCTCCATTGCTTAATTGTCCAAGAAACACACTACAGTCCCACCTACGTTAATTTTATTGGATAAAAATGCAAGGCCCACTGGTCAAACTTTAGTTTAGTTATACACTAAAAACTTTCCTTCGGCTTCTCTCGTTGGGTTGGTTTACTATATTAACAGAAGTACTGGAACATCTGACTTTTCCAGCCATGTGTGGTTCTCATGGAGGCACACAGTTGTGTAGGATGTCTTTGGATGCCGTAGCATCAAATGTTCTCTTTACTTGAACCAGGGGACGCAAACCTGTTCCAGCATGATGATGCCCCTGTGCACAAAGCGATCTCCATGAAGATCTGCTTTATATGGGAGTGGAAGATCTTTTGCTATAGAACTCCAACCCTATTGAACAAAGAATGAGAATGTTGACTGACTGCACCCCAGGCCTCCTTCACCTCACCTCCATCAGTACCTGACTTTACAAACACTCTAAATAAATCTACAAATGAGGATTAAATATGGAATGAGATGTATAAAAAGCAGCACATATATTCTTATCCTCTCTACAATTATTTGGCTATACAGTATATTATGATGTTGCTGGACACATGCGGGGACCAAACAGATGTCAAGTCGGGGTAAGTTGGGATTCAAAAGCTGATGTCTGTCTGCACCAATGCTGGTTAATTAGGTGCGAGAGATTAAAAAGAAAACTGCTTAGGCATAAAATGATTCAGCAAAAAAAGATTATTTCTCTAGAATGACCAAGAGCCCCATCACGTGGACTGACCGTGACAAAAAGAAATAACACCATGAATGTAACCCTCACACACACTTTCCCATCCACAAGTCGGGCAAAAATGTTATCTGAAATAAGATCTGCGAGTGCTCTCACTGTGCACTGAACCCAAACAGTGGTCTTTCCATTTAACGTAAATGGTTTCTGGAAAACTCCGTCTTTGAAAGCCTTTCCCATTCCAGTGAATTCTCCCTTTCTACATGTTGTGTCAGTAATGGCTCCGACCCCGGCCTCCATCTTGTTGGAGACCACATAAGGCCGTCCTGTGTTTGCCTCAGAGAAGATGGAAAAGGTGCGGACTGTTTCTTTTTTATTTTTTTCTGAAGCCTCGCCTCATAAATTAGATCAAGAGCTTTTTCGACATCAGAGCTGCAGTGCGGGATCTGAGCCGAGCACAGAATCTAAATCGAGAGATCCGAATTGAACAGCGGAAGTTTTTTTTGTGTTTGTGTAATGTCTGAAGGAGTATGTGGATGCGAGCGAGAAACAACATGCAACTTACAAGCTGGCATTATAAACGTTAATAAAGCTTAGCTTTTTAAAAAGATGAAGAAATCATCCATGTTCTAGCAAGAACATACATTTTCACATTACAATGTCTCTATGGTAACGGATCATTGATGCATGAAAATTGTTACAGTATAACAGTTTCATTAGTAATAGTAAACAAATACAATTCAAATCTTTAAATAGATACCAAATTATATTAAATGACCAAAACAGTCCCACAAAAAGCAGTCCATTAAAATGGAAAAATCCATTGTGTTCTCTGCCGTTCCATTTAGGGAAGCTGTGATGTAGAAAACAGAGCTTGTCTGCATGTTCTACTATGACAAAAGCATGTTGTATTGGATTTAAAGGACCGTGGTCCCTGTTTCCACCAATCCGATGGTGGGGTGGGCAGACAGACAGACAGACTACAGCGACGTGGACTAGCTAAGCTCAAAGTCTTCACAGCAGATCACTGCATTGTACATTTTTTTAATGCACTGGCTGCATCCAATATGCACAAAGGTATTTAGAACACCCAACTTTTCCAGCCATATGTGGTTCTTCACCAAACTGTTGGAGGCACAGCATTGTATAGGACATCTTTGGATGCACTGTCATGAAATTGACCCTTCACTTGAACTAGGAGACCCAAAACAGTCTACAGCATGACAATGCCCCTGTGCACAAAGCCGGCTCCATGAAGGTATGCATAACATGGGCTGAAATGGAAGATCTCCTGCTATAGAGATCTGACCTCAACCGCAACACCTTTAGGATGAATTGGAACGCTGATGGAACCTCAGGCCTCCTCACCTCAAGCTTTATCAGTACCTAACTTTACACTAAAATCTAGAGGAACATCTTTCCAGAAGAGTGGAGTGTGTGATGGCCAGGTGTCCTGAAACTCTTGTTTTTATAGCAAATATGTAAATAATTATATGTTAGGCACTGGACTGGACTATTGGTACTTAGAAAATGCATAAGCAGCGTTAATGTTAGGCTAACATCCTGATAAACTTTTGTGACAGCCTTGAAAAACTCTTTTTTGTAAGAGATTAATAATAAGGGAGGAATAAAAATGTTGCAGAACAAGAGAACACGTTTCTAAAGCCGGTTGTGATTGTGGCGTGTAAAGCGGCGTTGAAAGAACATGACTGACCTCGCTAGTCCTGAGGCATGAAAGCAAGCAATGAAGCCAATATGCAACACACACACACACACACACACACACCACAGACAACAATCATCTAAAGTGAGTACACTGATTTCAGTAATTTTCCACTGTGTGAGAGATAAAATATTTTACAGAAGTTCATCACTACAGCACTAGAAGCGGAACTAAAGAACAAACATATGGATTAAAAATGAATCATAACAGTTATTCTGAACAAAATCTTTTTAAAAAGACACCAAGGAACATAGACTGTAGATGTGTCCAATTCAGAATTCATCAGGAAATTAAAAACAGAACGTGATCAAATAAACCACGTCTATTTGATATACACGACGTAGCTCACATGACTCTGAAAGAAAAAAAAACCTACACACATACACATGTTCGATGTGACCTGAAGGTCATTAACCTGGAACACTTGTTTCATTTAGGGGTTTGGTTTCCTTTTGATGGTGACATGAATCCCACCGTCCAAACCTCATGTCAGACTACACTTTTATTAGTGCTATAATATATAAAAAGCTGAGAAATATAAACAGAACTGGCAGAATTGCTTTAAATTCTTGAGAACCGGTAATATAAAATACACCGGCTACAAAATTGCTAGTATGACCTTCTTTACTTCACCGCTGTTTACACACAATAGTTATACTGCATTTTATTATTATAAATTATTTACCTAAAGACCTATATTCCTTTTGAAGAGCAACATGTGACTTCTGTCAAAAGCAAATGCCCAATCTTCGATCGCAAATAAAAAAAAAACCAGATCATCTCCACTAGATAATCAAATGGATCATCAAAAAACAGGTTTTCTGACTTATCTGGCGAAAGACAGAGTGCAAATTTATCTCACCGAGAGCACCGAACTCCATGATAACTTTTCTCCAATGTGAAGTAAAATGTTTTAAAGTACAGAAAGCCTGATCAGACTGTGCTGTGCCTTTTGGGATTCTGAAGCTTGAAGCCAGAAAAGTGCACAAAAAAAATATCAGATGCTCCTGTATCCTGTGGGATGAGTTTAATACACCGTACTAAACTTTGTTAGACGAGGGAGAAAAGCTAATTCTGGTGTCTCACAGGTCTGGTATCTTTTAAATAACTATAGTGTGACTTTTAAATGGGGAAACTACACCAATATTCATGGTATTGTATTTTCAGACTGTCTGTGTTGCTGTGTTGGTCTAGCCTTTCTGAACACACGGATCAAAGCTGTCTACGATGCATTGTGGGGATTAGGGAGTGACAGGTACTCTATAGCTACCCTCAGGATATAGCCATGCTTTATCTTTTATCCCTCCAAACCTCCACCCCACCATCCCTCCAACCCCCAACCTCTATTCCACCCTCCTCTGGGGCATCAGATTACAGGAAGTGTTTCCACAACACATTCAGCTCTATTTATGTGAAAGAAATCAGGCTAAACTCCAGGCAGCACTTTTTCCTCCTCGTATCTCGCAGCACATCTAACACAGACCCACAAAACTCGCATCCACACCACGTTGCGCCCTGATTCTTCAACAATGTAAAAAAAGGAAATAGGTATAGACACACAGAAGCCCAGAAACGTCAATCTTTTTTAACAAGCAAAAAAAGGGGGTCGAGCCGCAGGCTGACAATGTGTGTGCTGTTGTGTCCTGGTCCACCTTCTCTCCGGTGTCGACCATCTGCATCTGAAAGCGTGTGTAATGAGCCCCTGCTCTGAACAGCAGCAATTCAATATGAGAGAAACCAGAGTGGAGTCTGCTATATTTCAGAGGATCAGGTATCACCGGCAGCGGCCCGCTTATTGTAATATCTCACCGAGGCTAAATAAATAGAGCTATCCTATCTGTCCTCAACAGGGGAAAACAACCATGACACTGCCTCCTGAGAGAGGGAGAGAGAGAGAGAGAGAGAGAGAGAGAGAGAGAAAATAAGGTAAAAGAGTGTGTGTATGTTGAGAGAAATATGTAGAAAACATCTACAGTATTGATTCTATGGATTCCTCGAATCGAGCCTTGAAACCAGCTCTAGTTGTTCCAACGCAAATTGGAACCAAGCGCAGGACCAGGTCTCTCCACATAGCTACTGATTACTACTGTTTATACCCCCTAACCCTGGGCTTTCAGATAGCTTTTGCATTAGCAAGCTAATGTGTTGCTATTTAGCTACCTAAACATCAGAAATCTTAACATTATAATATACCACAATTACAATAGACCACTAGCGGGCTGTGCATTTGGTACCTGGGCCTTCAAAGGGGACGTACCCGACTTAATCCACCTCTTAATAAACTACTATCACGTCACAATTATAGAAACCATCAATACTGTACAAAGACGCAATAGAACAACACCGAGGCATTACAGAGTGAGAGGCATTTCACATATGGAGCGTGAACACCATTTGACTAAAGCAACAAACCCAGTTAGGACTCCAAACCTCTACACTACAAACGCAACTGTGCACCTACAACATCTGGAGCAGCTCAGAATCAATATTTGTCTAATAACATGACAAAAACTTTACAAATCTAAATAAAATACAACCTACTCTCCAGAGATGCAGACTCATAATTTGCAGCGCTCCTCAGAGGCTGTAATCTAGTGGTGACGCTCGTATTCACTGGTCTGGAAGTGGTGAACAAACCCTTTCCTGAGACACACGCTAGCTAGCTTCAGGGTTGGCCGACCTCCTCACCATGTCTAGCTTTTCTGGAAAAATTTATTTTATTTTTTTTATGTCTGAGACCAAATCAATTTCTCTTCCTTCATAGGCAGAAAAAAGTCTAACTCAGATGTATTAATGTGTGCAGAGCTACACACACGTTTTGCCAGTTGAACTTGTTAGTTAACAGTATCCCTCTGATCAACCAATCAGAGGACAGAACAATGCTGGCGCTATTCTGTGAGAAGAATATGAAATCTGATTGGTTAAAGAAACAGAGCTGTTGGTAATATTTCTCTAAGGTAAAAGAGTCAGCAGTACAGACTTACAAGGCCCTGTGCAGATTAGATTGACATGGCAGCACATAGAGGCTGAAATCTGATTTGACAAAAAAATATAACAGCCACATACACGTACTGAATCAGTGCACCCGAGAGAAACGCCATAAAATGAAGAGAATAAAATAATACAATTTGATGGAACAAATAATAGAATTTCTGTTGTAAATGTAGGTCAGTAATTCTGATAGTGTTCAGGCAGCAGATAAGGATTTACTGACCCTGCCACTGCAATATACCAATGTTAAACAATAAACTCCATTACGCCATTACAATATACTACAATTAGAAAATACCACCGTTACAATATACCAATGTAACACAATACTACCATTACGTTCAGGCAGCAGATAAGGATTTACTGACCCTGACCGCCTGCCACTGCAATATACCAATGTTAAACAATAAACTCCATTACGCCATTACAATATACTACAATTAGAAAATACCACCGTTACAATATACCAATGTAACACAATACTACCATTACAATCTAACACAATTTAAAAATACCACTGTTACAATATACCAATGTTACACAATACTACCATTACAATATAACACAATTTAAAAATACCACCGTTACAATATACCAATGTAACACAATACTACCATTACAATATAACACAATTTAAAAATACCACCATTACAATATACCAATGTAACACAATACTACCATTACAATATAACACAATTTAAAAATACCACCGTTACAATATACCAATGTAACACAATACTACTATTACAATATAACACAATTTAAAAATACCACCGTTACAATATACCAATGTAACACAATACTACCATTACAATATAACACAATTTAAAAAATACCACCGTTACAATATACCAATGTTACACAATACTACTATTACAATATACTACAATTAGAAAATATTAATGTTACAATATACCAATAGTACAAAACACAACCATTACAATATACCAATGTTACACAATACCACATTACACAATATATCACAATTAGAAAATACCACTGTTACACAATACCACCATTTCACAATATACCACCGTTACACAATGCCACCGTTACACAATATACCACAATTAGAAAATACCACTGTTACACAATACCACCATTTCACAATATACCACCGTTACACAATGCCACCGTTACACAATATACCACAATTAGAAAACTGTTACACAGTACTAATGTTACAATATACTAACATTACACAATACTATATTTACAATAGAACAACTAGGGCTGCAACAACTAACCAATAAAATCCATAATAATCGATAATTTAATTATTTGTTAACAAATGCTGTTATAAATTAGTTGGGCTGCTCAAGTTATGGGCTAGCATGAAGACAAGATACCACATCCGCTTGTGAAAAGGAAAACAGAAAACACATTGGTGTCGTGGGTGAAGCTGAAACATCAGCACGGTGAGTAAAAACCCCATCCTCCTCATGTGAAAATGGTGTAGTTTTTTAACGAAGTGATATTGTGTAAGCTGTTTGTTTGTAACTTCGGGAAAGTAGCACTGGAGCATCAGGTTGCGCAATCAGTTCACTCACAACACAGTGATTGATTCAATTAAACCGGTGCGAACAAACACTAAATGTAAAAACAGCAAATAACAGCAGAGTAACAAGAAAAAAATTGTGTCACTGTTGTGGATTACAGCAAATGATTATGCATTTGTACACCAATGCATATACATCATTTATTGATTATCTATCTATCTATCTATCTATCTATCTATCTATCTATCTATCTCTTTTTTTAATCAAGCCTGTACGCTTGCTGTGTTTCTCCATTCCATTAGTTCCAACTGTTGTGTATGTTAGCATAAACAAGTGTTACAATATACAGAGCGTTACAATATACCACCTTCCAGGTACCCCGTTACAATCTATCAGCATTAGATAATACTACAGTCTCAATATTTCACCATCACAACCTACCAACGTTTTAATGTACCACCATCAAAGTTCACCAATATTACAATATACCACATTAAAATATATTGGCATTAGAACATACCACCATCACAATATACCAATGTTACAATATACCACCATCACAATATACCAGCATCAGAATAGAATCACCATCTGAATATACAAGCATTAGAATTATATCACCATCAGAATATACCTGCATCAGAATATATCACCATCTTATTATACAAGCATTAGAATATACACCATCAGAATATACCAGCATTCAAATATATCACCATTAGAATAGAAACAGCATCAGAATATATCAACATAAGAATATACCAGCATTAGAATATATCACCATCATAATATACCGCATAATCATATAGGGCTATTCTAATCGTCAAGTAAATCAATTACAAAGATTCGTTGTAATGCTTCGTTTAGTCGATTTAACTACACACAAAGCACTGTGTTTCCCATGGACCATTATTACGGACACACCACATGCTAAAACTCTGGAGCGCTCTGGACAGCTAACACAGAAGAATGAAAATAAATGGAGGACCGGCAAGAAAACAGTGAGGGGCGAGAAGATTTAGACCAAAGAAAACGGCAGAAAGTTTGCAAAGTTTGGGATCGTTTTAAACTAAAACATGAAGAAAACACTGTGCAGTGTGGTTACCGTTTTTAAAGTAATTTGAAATTGATTTTTATATTTTATTTTCTATACAGTGCAATAAAAACTCAGTACAGAAGGGAATACGTATTTCTATTTTCATGTAATATGCTAATTAATGCACTAAATACAATATACCAGCTTCAGAATATACCACTGTCAGAATATCAACTTTTCAATATACCATGGTACAATGCACCAACATTACAATATACCAGCATTCGAATAGACAACCCTCAGAATATACCAACGTTACAATTGATCAGCATTAGAATATGCCACCGTCAGAATATACCAACATTTCAATATACCAAGTAACAATATACCAACATTAGTATATACAACTGTCAGAATATACCAAATTAGAGTATACAAGTGTTACGATCATTCAATAATTACAACGTAGTAGGATAAAATTAAAAAATGTAATGAAAAATTTAATGTAAAACTTCATTAGTAATCTACTGAGATTGCATGTGTATGATTGAAAGTTGGTTTAAAAAAAAAAAAAAAAAAAAAAAAAAAAAAAGATCAATATCGAGCATCACTAGAATGTTTTTTTTTTTTACCAAATTAACCACATAAGGGGGAAAAAATGCTGCACCTCAAACTGAATGTGTGGTCATGATGTTGACATTAATTACTCATGTCTCCAACAGCTCAACAAAACAACTGTAACCTGGTCAGGCGTTTCAGTAGGTGAGTTTAGCATAAAGACAGGACTTTGGACAGACTGTAGCAAAGCGAGAAAGCAATCTGCACATGCTCAATAGGAACTGAGAGGTCCATCTGGCACAGCGGACAACTAGGCACTGCTACAGCCCACACTCCTGTTATTCTGCCAGGCAATGTGCAGGGACATACGAATGAAACAGAAGAAAGGAAAAAAAAAAAAAAAACTGCTAGCGAAGGGGGAAAATTTTTATATAGCAATACAGGTAAGACTGTGTGTCTGCACAATGCAGGTTGTATCTTAGCTACTAGGCAATGCAGGAACATCGAACGTTCTCGTTCTCAGAACGGAATTAGAATGATCAAAACAAAACATGAGGGAAACATGCAGGAGAAGCAAGCTAGAAAATATACCGAGCAAAAACAGTTTGCAATGTAAAAAAAATTTTCATTCTATATTATCTAAATATTCACAATAATCCCAGACCCAATTACTTGTGTGTATGTGTGTGAGAGAGTGTGTGTGTGTGTGTGTTCACTCTCACACACGTGTTACACAACCCATAGGGCTTTATGGAGTGACAGAAATAACACAACGCCTGCATGCAAGCGGGGGAAAAAGGCGAAGGCGTTGCAAAAGGGGAAGAAGAAGGGAGGAAAGGAAGAGGAAGTAGCTGAATTGGGAATCTGTACCACGCCTGACAGTTCACAGAGCTGTTAATTCAGTACAGCCGTGCCGGGCAAAAAAAATATATAAATAAAAAAAAACCTCTCTTTAAACACCCAACGTTCGCTAGTTGTCAAGGTAACCGTTTCTCTGGACAGAAGAAAAAAAAAACATAATCCAAGAAACTGAAAAGCTGTGCTTAAACGCAGAGTGCATATTTCATAGAATTTTCTGATAGCAGCATGGCTGAGTTAGTGAGGAACGTTTGTGTAACGGAGGAGTGGGCGTGAGCCATAATTTATATCACTATAATTACACATCACATTACACAGCACTGCTTCCATTACTGTGCTCCTATTGGGCAGATTCACCGTATTGTTGCGTTCCTATTGGACAGATTCATGATATTACTATTGGGCAGAATAAATGAAAATTAGTACATTACTGCTCTTCTATTGGACAGAATCTCTGTATTACTGCAAGCCTATTGGACATACCTGTTTTACTTCGCTCCTATTGGACAGAATGAGTACATCACTGCACACCTATTAGACAGAATGAGTACATCACTGCGTTCCTATTGGACAGAATGAACATATTACTGCGCTTCAATTACCATGTTACTGTGCTTCTATTGGACAGGGGCACTGGGTTACTGCCCTCCTATTGGGTAGAGTTACAACATTACTGCACTCCTACTGGACTGGATTTAAGCAATAATAAACTCAGTCCAACATGTTTTTGAAACTAATCTTAAACACTAACGCAACAGCAGCCTATAAAAAGTATGAATCAAAACGGCTTAAATTTTGTGTAAAATCACACTGTAATTCCAAAAAACGTTGTAATTCCAACCAAAACATTAGACATAAAGACATGCCTCTTAAAGCCCCCTGAAAACTTGAAAGGGAGTGCAAGAAAGAGAAACCTATCAGTTTCATAAAACCGGTGCTATTTTTAAACCTTCCAGGCTCTGGGAGATGTTTCTGCAGAGGAATGGATTTAGACAAGCATCTGATTGGTTTCTGAACAGAATGGGGGAAAAGAATTCCTTTCCCTAAATCAATTTTGAAAAGCCAATATCGGGAGTGCGTGTTCGAAAATCCGACTCTGCCGGAGCGCTCCGATCCCGGCACACGAGCTGCAGCAGAGTCCCCGTCACCATGGCGATTTCTAGCTACTCCAGAGCCTGAATGGCAGCTTGTCATAACGACTCTGCCGCTTCAGCCATGACATTTAACACGCATTCATTTCACATTTCTGCACAGCATTCATTGAGAAAGAAAAGACGAGGGAGGAGAGAGATGCGCAGGTTTAGTGTGAAACTGCAGATTTGTTGCGATGCATACATAAATGAACAAAAGAACAAACAGTGAAAAAATATAAATATTAAGACACATCAGTGTTTTAAAAGATCTAACATTTTTGGTGTTGCAAAAACACAAAATCATATTTCCCACAGAATATAACAGAATCTACCTTCCCAACACCAGATATTAGGTGGGGTTGTTTTTACTAATTGCCAAAAAAGGGGCACAATATGTCACAATCCTGAAAATAAGTCTGAAAATAAAAAAAACAAATAAATAAAAAGACTTTCCTAAAAATAATCACACTACAATGCCTTTAAGCCAATTACTGCACTCCTATAGGACAGAATCCTGTAGTACTACACGCCTATTGGATGGATTCACTGTAATACTCTACACCTATTGGACTAATCACTGTAATACTGCACTCCTATTGGACAATCGCTGTAATACTGCACTCCTATTGGACAATCACTATAATACTGCACTCCTATTGGACAGAATTATTGTAGTACTACACCCTGAACTGCAACATTAAAAAAAATTTAGAAATCTGTATGCCTTTAAAAAATGACTTACATCACCCATTTGTTTTTATAAGCAAATCCTGCTTATAAATGAAATCTATGTGTGATTATGTCCATTCTGTGGCTCTTTTCTTTCACTTTTTCATGACGAATAAAAAATAAACACGTTTAAAAACTAAACAAGACATTACGGTCTCCAGTAATTTCGAGGTACATGCTTGGAGCAATAAAGATGAAGTAAAGTTTGATATGACACTGTGACGGCATCACGGGATTTGACAATCAAACTGGTAGAATATTTTAAAATGTGGCGACACCAGTGACATCTGGCCGTTTGTGATTGGATCGCTGAAGGCAGATGTTATTACCAGATGTGAACGAGGCCAAGGCTGCGAGCGATTACGTGACTGTAACCCAGAGCTGCAGTTTATCTGATGGCGAGCTGTCAAAAAAAAAAATCGACACGACTGTACTCGTTCCAGCTTATGCTCATTACCTAGACTGTAGCGATTTTAATACCCTGATAACATGCAATTGGAATCTTCTCTGCAGATGCTAAGGATTCGTTTTGCATGGAATCGATTTCCGGTACACGGAGTGCTCAGAAAAATCCTTGACGGGTAAAAAGGGGCTTTTGTTTAGTTGTTTCCATGGCAGCGGTGGAAGGTATGTAGGTAAGGCAGCGAATCTGAAATGAAAAGGAAGCTGTTCGATGTTACACGGCCTACATGTTCGCTTAAAGAGGCTGTGAATGCCACACATGGACTTGGGAAAGCACACAAGGAGACTACCAGAAGGGGCTAATCTTCCCCCGATCTTCCTCTTTCAGGCAGCTTGCATCAGAACCAGCCAAGGCCTGGGGTAATTGTCTCAGACCTGGGTTTCTAATTTTATCACGGCGAGGGCCGGATAGGGTCTTAACCGTAATGGAAGTTGATCTGGAGGGCAAACAAAGGGCTCCGGCTGCGTGTGGGCCGCCAGTCGCTTTTCAGACACCCAAAGATACCCCCCACCACCACCACCACCACCCCAAATTCTCCTGCTTGGCCCCGGTGTCACTTCCAATCGTCCTCGAGTTGAGCAGCAGAGCGCTGCCCCCGCGTTCTCATTTTCTCCTCATCGGAAACCTGTCTCTGCAGGAGGAGAGGATATGCATGAATTAAAGCTGGGGAGAATTACGACAAAGTTAACACGAGGGACTGGGAAAATGAGTCTGGCGGCAGGAAGGAGGGAGGGGGCGAGCAAAAGACAGAATGCTGCTGTGAAAAACCGAAACGAGTACACGCTCTGGCGTTCCTGCGTTACTCCGGTGACCTGGTTTGCAAATGGATACGTGAAAGTCTCCAAAGAAAAAAAGAAAAAACGCCAACCCAGCCTGACGTAATCGGACCGAGAATCTTTTTTAATTTTAATTGCACAGTGTTTGTTTTTATTACTGATTATTGCTGCTGAAGCTGCACTTGTTTTCATCTCACAAACTGAAACCACACAAACTCCCTTTAAACGTTCTTTATAGTTCACTCGAAAATGAGGCTCAGTCACAACAATCATCACGTATCACTTTTATTTATTCAGATCTGAGATTCCTGCTAGACTCTGTGGGAATAACAGTCGACTGCCACATGCAGCTGTCAACCTGTCAGCGTACGCAGCATTGTATCGCACGTCGGACCAGACAAGGACACGTCTACCGAGACGTTTCAAAACCGATAATCACTGCACACTAACCCACACAATTCCAGAGCTGTATATTATACATCTAAAAAAAAAAACAGAACTGCTGAATGAATACATAGTGCAGTAGCAACAAACAAGTGGCGCAGCTTTCGATTTCACATGTAGACTGTGTGTCCGTCTGTAACATAAAGTAAAGGTGTAAAAGCAAGGGGATGTTTTCGTTTCCTTATTAGCAAGAATAGTAGCTATATAACAAAGTGATGATTTTGTTTAGTACTGGATGTGATGTTATGTGGTCAGATTACCTCCCATGGTCTTGGAACGGTCAAGTTAAGATGTGATGGTCAGCAGTCTGCAATAATGATGTACTATGGTTGCAAACTTTTTATTTTTAAGACTCAAAGCTTTCCAATGACATCAGTGGGAATTAATGGGAAAAAACTGCGAAAATTTACAAAATTGCAGTTTAACTTATAACGGGGAACTTAAATGTAGTTGAAACATCCAGATTTAATGCCATTTTAGCTGAATTTCAACCCTGTACATTCAACAAAATCCCATGCTCACAGCACACTTACTGCAGGATAATTACAGCTTTACCTCCTACATGCACTGTACATTCCTCCATAACATAACGCATAATCATTTCTTGAATCCTGCATTTAAAATAATATCAAAAGTGACCATTTTGAAAATTATTTACATAAACTACATAAATTCTAGTTCTAGTCAAACAACTGAGCCACCGCGTAACACTACTGATTTACTGGTGTTACTGATCACGGCGTGTCGATACTTCAGTGTTATTTCCACTATTTGGTCTTGCGGAAGAAAGAAATACAACCACCACAGAAACTAACAAAACAAAAAGTGCTGCTGAAGCATTTCAATAAAAATTGGATGTCACATTACATCGAAAAAATAACACGTGTTCAGACAGACTTTTTAAAGCCTACATTATTTTTTACATTTTGGACATTTTTCTGACTTTTGAGATCCTATGGACAGAACCTGGAAGTGCTTTTACAGTGATTTCTGGATGTGGTTATGTGTGTAGTTAAAATGTTTGTATTGGAAATGACTCAATTAATAACTAAGTTTATTAGATTGGAAGGAATGAAGAACATCCAGGAGCCTCTTTGAAAATTCACACCGATGACATCTTTAATTCTGCAAGCTGTTCACGAAGCAGTTTATTTTATTCAATAACAAATCATGACCTAAACCTCAAATATTAATTACGACCTAATATACTAACCAAGTAATGGATGAAGTAAATCCTTTTCACAACAGCAGAGACATGACAAACGAGACGTCCGTGTCCCTTACATGCGCTAATTCCCCTCCACTGCTTCTCTTTCACTACCCATCCCAAAGCATTCTGAGGTTGCGCCAGCTTCGGTTGTGTCCCACCTCATGTAGTATTTGATATAATAGAATAATTGGGATATACTGACAAACATAATAAAGCACTGTAATTATATGCAAATTAAATATTCCAGCACAATCCTAGTGAGTCGGGTGCTTGATTCGTTCTCGGGTTAGATCGCTCCGATGCTCAGTCATGCACCTGCCTTAGGGTTCCCCTGTCATACTGTCATAATCTCATCCACTCGTACCTCCAGGTGAAAAAACAATCTGTGATTCTTATTTTAAACAATACTGCACCCATAAATCATATAAAGTTCAAAACATGATACATGATGGGTAATATCGTAGACTAGCGTGTTCGCCGGGTGTACGTTAGCTAGCATGTGTGTGACGTGAACCGGCTTAGGATGTGACAAAGAGCACTTTCTGAAAATAAGTTAGAAATACAAAAATAACTAAATGAGAGCAATGGTTTGTGGGAAAAAAAAAATAACCTCCTGTGCACCTCCTGATCGAGAAAGAACCCTCACAGATAAATCAGGAAAGAAAAATACCAGATTTCAAAATCTCAAAGATTTGTGCACGTGCTACTCGGACTTCCGTTCAATGTTGCACACTCTTAGATGTAACCTACGAGCTGCTGCATGCATCGAAAGCTCTTTATAGTCGTAGCACGGCGCATTGGAGATTTGCATCGCCTCAAAGTGGCCTAAAGGTTCCCACCCTGACTAACACCCCACGCCCTGCTGAAACTAATTTCTTCGTCCATCTTCACACTTCGGCACAAAATACACATTCTGGCTTTCCCTGTTCTCTCAATTGTGCACGTCCTGCACGCTAAACCACAGTAACACACTGCTTCTGGCTTCCTGTCAAGAAAAGGAGAGAGAGAAAAAAAAAAGCTCCTCCGTGAAAAGGAGGTGCGAGGTCAAAAGGGCGGCTTATAAAAGATTGAAGAGAATACCGTGCGAGTCTGCGATGTGTTCAATTATTCATTTTATATCATATATCATTTTAATGAAACAAAGAGCATCTAACATGGCTACACGAAAACGTACACACGCATACATATGATGAGTGAGAAAGAGAGAGAGAAAGAGATGCAATTCTCCCAGTGCAGAAGGTCTCAAATAGAAAGATCCCAATCGACTTAGATGAAAAGCCAAAAAAAAAGAAAAAAAGAAAAGGCATGACGACAACATGTTAAAAGTGAAAGCTATATTCTGAATCCATGCATATATTATCAGCAGAATGACCCTTGGGCCCTTGTTTTTTTTTTTTCACCACACACACACACACACACACACACACACACACACACACACACACACACACACACACACACACACACACACACACACACACACACAAAAAGCCTACACATTAAAATTCAAATGAAGCTTTTACTAGGAGGCAAGAGGGTTGGTATGTTCAGACTAAAACACTGTACTCATCACACAATGTTCTCTGATGCAGGAAATAACGCTGACGTCTACCTTCAACCATGGCGCCTTCGATTATCTTCGACATAACCGCACTAATTCGATTTGCACAACTGGGTTCATCCTTCCAGCCGAGACACATGGGTTAGTCACTGCAACTCTGCACATACAAATAAGTTTCGATACCCTTCATTTCCTGAGGTACCAGAGACAAACTCCTTCCTCTGTATGCAGCAAGGGAACGAAGTAAGCATGCAGAAAAGAGAGCGACTGGTTCACAAAAGTGTTGAGAAATTCGAAATAACGGATTGTTAATGTTTTTTTCCCTTTTTTTTTTTTTTTTGGATTCGCTGAAATTGTGCAAGATTCACTTGTGGTGGTTCTAAAAGAACATCCTGTAAAGGAAACGTGTCGAGTCACATGGCCACAACAGCGACAGAGGGTTAAGTAACTGACAATTTCCCCCTTAAAAGCACGGATTAGAAAGCTTGGCAGGAAAAAAAAAAAAAAAAAAAAGCATGAATGTGAGCATGTGTAGAATATTTTTATAATTATTTATAGGAATGAAAATAGCATGTGGTTCTTCTGCAAACTGCTGCAACCACAAAGTCAAAAGGTTTATAGTTCTATAGAATGTCTTTGTATACTGTAGATTTACAATTTCCCTTTTAAAAATGAACACACCCAAACCTGTTCCTGTTCCAGCATGATGATACAACAGTGCACAAACCAGAGCTCCTAAAAGACACAGCTTGTTTTTGTTGAGGCTGGAATAGAAGAGTGTCCTGCACTTTAGGAAACCTGAATCATCAGAGACTGATCTCAATAATACTCATGCACCTGAACAGCCACTAATTTACCAAAAAAACAAAATGAGGACTAGTATCTGGTACGTATGGTTGACGTGCGATTGATCAGGTATTCACGAAACATTTCTGCATATACTTTCTTTGACATGTTTATAAAAAAAAAAGTTTCAAGTTCCTTCCTTCTGCACAATGCAATGTTCAAGTTTGATTTCACAACCCTGCAGTGTCTTCTGTAGGCTAGCGAAAATGACTGCTTCCACGCTATCGCTACGTCGTATTGGTGTGCACGCACCCGTGTCCAACGCTATAAAACCACACGTGCTGAATGCATTTAAACTGACCTTCATGGTGCAAGGGCATAGACTGAGAGTCTTGCACAAGATACATGTCTCATCACAGCTTAAATGTGTTGTGGGTACTTCTACCTCTCGCCACACACACAAAGAGTACATATACACCATATACAAACAATACACACTGTTCTACATGATGTGACCAAATCATAGGAACAGTGAACATGATAAAAGCATACACATACTTTTAACAGTTAAGAAGGAATTTTTCCAGTCAAAAAAATGCTCACTGAAACAAAAGCAAAAAGTAACAGATTTTCAGTTTATTCTAATGGAAGGCTTCTAAACATTAACCTCTTCAGTCTTTTGCTCTTGTGTGATCTGATCAACAATTAAAAGCATGATAACATCCCTGACCCTGTGCCAGCTTCATGAAGATCTGCTTTATAAGATCTCCTGCTCTGACCTCAACCCACCTGAACAATTATTGTGAATGCTGACTGCACCCCAGGCCTCTTCACCTTTACCAACCTCAGTATCTGACTTTACTTAAAAGCAAAATGAAATATCACAAATATCCACAAAATCTAGTGGAACATCTCCCAAGAAAAGTGGAGGTTATTAAAACAGCTAATAAGAACTGAACAAGCCACAAACCTCTGTCTATATACAGTGTATTTGCATGATATCCTGGGTTCAGGACGGCATGGTTGCTTAAAAGTGATATATAACTACACCTGAACTTACAGTCAATCTGTTGATTGGCGGGTTTATGTTATGTTTAGATTTGTGTGCATGTGAACAATATTAGGCAGAGTGTAAGCTATTGTTTCAGAAAACTGAACAGTCATAGGAACAGGTTTCTCTGCCATTCTTCCTTGTTTGGGCTGGAACAATAGCCAGATTCTACGACTCCAAATGCGCCGTGCACACCCTTGTTAAACACAGTGTAATATTAACCACATAGAACCTTTGCTTTGCACGAATTTATCTGATGTGTCTGGAAACAGCATCACATTACTTAGACAGATTAACCAGCTTTGAATGCAAGATACATTTTCACAAACTGAAGAACACTGTATTGAGCAATAAAAACAATGACACAAGTCTATTCGGTCGATTCCTAGAAGAGGTAAAACATCAATCTATTTTAAACGTATAGACACTTCCTCTGTTATTATGATGTCTGAAAAAAATGGAGACGGCTGAGCTCAGCCATGGTGCTTCTTCCTGAGCAGAGAATGTTGGATAATAGGGCCCTGTTCTGTCACCCTTTATTTAGATTTTGGAGCTTAAAAACTTAAAGGACTTTGTCTAAGGAGCTCAGCCTAGCAATGGTGCTCCTTCCTAGAAAGAAAAACAAAGCCAGCTCATTGGGCCCTGGTTCTCAGGGAAAGGACTCTGAAGCTAATACATACTGAATACATGTAAAATCTATCTCTACTGGTAGTCATCATGAGAAATGCATTTTCCTGAGAAGTTAAAAAGGAGTTTAAATGAGGTATCCTGTCCGTTTCTAAAGCATGTTTAACTAGAAACTGCAGATACCAAACAGGTTCCTCCACAAACGTGTACTGCTTCACCACTGACACTCCAATTATTTATACAAAAAAAATGTTTAATCCTGGAATAAAGGGTAACTGTGACTGTGTGTACAGTGCAATTTTAGCCATGATGGGTCAACGGTAAGTGGGTTACCGAACAATTATTTCAAAAATCTACTCAAAATACGGCATGATGCAAAAGCATGAACTTTCTGCAAGGCATTTCATATTGTAGGTAACCGCTAAGTTTATCCCGCTGAGCAATTCCTGGTCCTGTAACAAACATAGAGGAGATTCGGGTTTAAATGTACCCCGTGTAGTCAGCGAGCTAATTCAAAACCGTGCGTTTATGTTTACTACATCAGAAAACTTTGCCTTATTCCTGTCCAATGCTGTGTGGAGTACGTGTGTCCACGTGCCACAAAAGTTCCTGCAGGAGTCTGCTGATGTAGCGCAAAATCACCTTGAATGGTAACTAAACGTCATCGTGCTCCTAATGGCATCGATCAAAGCCCTTGTATGACTTAGTGATGCTGAAAACCATACCTCTGTAACACTGATTAAACTTGTAGCCCTATTATTGGATGTCCATTCCACAGCCATTGAGGGGGGGGTGGGGTTGTGTTTGGACAAAATGGATGCAGAATAGACACAAACACACATACACCCTGCTGATAAAAATCTGCTACATGCTTGCATATCTGAATGGATTGCTTGTATCTCTCAACACAAAGGCCTGTGATCAGCAAATAATAGCCTACATGAAGATGGAGTGAGCACAAACCTGAGCTGCTTCATTCAAAAAACAAAAGAAAAAACTATCTATACTTCACAATTGGTGTTCATTTTAAGATAAAGAGAAAAAAGAGAGAGAGGGGGGTGAGGGTCCAATAATCCATATGTTTGATTTCTGATATTAAACAATTAACCACCTGCACCAAACATGTTTTCAGCATGAGTGAAGCAAACCGATGCTGTTAAAAACAAAAAAAAAGAAGTAAAGAAAAGAAGCACGCCCATCTGACCGCAAAACTGGTTTTCTGTGCTGCAATACCAGGAAATGACAAGTTCAAAACAAGCGATGAGTCACATGTGATCAATGGCACTAGGAGAATGTACAAGGCCTGGCACTGAGCCGGAGGGGAAGATTACCACACCTGTCTCTAACGTACAGCGGTGGGGGAGAAAAAAAAAAAAAAAAAAAAAAACCCACATACACACAGAAAAACACATACACACAGCACTATCAGGATAATATGGTGTGATCTAACAGTCAGAATGCTACATGATCACTTATGACATACTGAACTGGTTTGGGTGAAATACAACCATGTGCCCAACAGGCAGTTAAGCAACACATTGATTGTTCAACGTGCAACGTGAACTCTTACCCTAACGTCCTAACGTTTAGTAATCTTTGAACACTGAACTTTTCCAATCTTCCCTATTGGCTGCAGCAGCAGGAAATTTCCCTTTAACTTGTATAATGAGACCAGACCTTGTTCCAGCATGGCACAAAGCCAGCTCCATGAAGATACGTGTGTTGGAGTAGAAGATTTCCTGCAATAAAGCTATAAATGAGCTATAAACACCTCAGGGATGAATGTGAACATTGACTGCACCCCAGGTCCCCTCACCCCACCTGCATCAGTACCTGACTTTGCCAACACCCTAGTAGCTGAATGAGCACAAACCTCCAAAAATCTTGTGCACAATTTTTCCACAAGTGTGGAGGTTATTATAACAGCAAATAGGGACTCAATGTCAAATAGGATGTTCAAAAATCACACACCAACCTTATTGTCAGGTTACCACAAATATGTGCGAACAGTGTACGGTAATATTTCATAACATTAACCTACTGTAATATGAATAAAATATTACACACATCCCAGCAAAGACAATGCGTAGTTCTAGTACAAAACACCAGAAAAATTAAGTAACTATTTACTATTTGGACCCTGATTTCCTGAATGAACTATGTATAGTAACAATGCAATTCCCCTATGTACAAGCCACCGCAAAATGTAAGCAACGGCACAAAAAACTTGAACTTTCTGTATATCAGGAAAATAAGTTCATAGAATAAACAATAAAACAATAGAAAGGAGAACTTGTTTGTGTTAGTGTCTGAAACTCCTGTTTGGGCCATCTCTCCATTAGCTCACAAAAAATCCCAAAAAATCTGTGCTTGGTAGTTTTTTTTTTGTTTGCATGCAGTAATACACCCCCCCCCAAAATCCCTTTTTCATCCCCAGAAAAGAGACAACCTATAAATAACAGAACGGCATTAAAAGAGACCGAGTGGCACAAATGGAAGGGAAGCACTTTAAGCCTTTGTGCTATACACTCGGCACCGAGCCGCTGAAAGACAATGGAGTGTCAGAGGCCTGCGGTGGCCGTGCTCCCTTTGCTCTTTGGTTAGGTGGGCTTTTCAGTCATCCACGGCGCCCGGGACCCCCATCCCCCCTTCCTGTCACCCGCTGCATTTCAATGTAAATGGGCCGAATGAATGGCTGCAGCTGCCCCATCAAAAGAAGAGCAGTGCTAAAGGAGCCAGGGATTGAGAGTCAGCCAGGCCATCCTCGCCTTTTCCAAAATGCCTCGAAACCAACCCACACACACGCACCTCATCAGGGAGGGGGGAACCAAATCAACAGCTTTTACATTCTGAGTAATTACAAACCGTGATGGCGAACCGAAATAAAAAGTCTGTATCTGACTATAAACTGTAGTTGGAATGTTTGTGAGGAGGGTATGGGTTTGACAAAAATCGTTACAGCAATTAAACTATAATTATCATAAGCTTTGGGGAGTTCTGAAGACAATTATAAACGCCATGCCATTGCCAGCAAACAGAAAAGTAATATATAGAAAGGCCTATCTCAGAGTGTCTGGCCTACACTGCAGAGAAAGAGAGAGAGAGAGAGAGGGAGGGAGGGAGAGGAGACATGGCCGAAGCCACCTGTTCCTCTGCTGTAAAAACACACAATCCCTCTGTAATGTCTCTCTCTTTCTCTTATCAGCTCAATTCAAACACCCAGTGAGCCACACATGGATAATACATCACTCCTCTCTCAGCACATCCAATCATAACAACTGCTGTCTTCAATCCTCCCTCCTCTTGCCTACTCACTTCAGCCCACACAAGTGAATCTGCAATCTTTGGCTGTGCTGCATGCGAGCGCACACACAATTTATAGGTTAAATAAAAATCTAAACTATAAAGGATACCAATGTACATGCCAACCACTCTCTCTAACTCTTCATTTCTTTATAGCTCATCTTATATCTCTTAGCCAAAATATTCTTGTAAATGTTTTAAAGTAATTATGTCGTTTTAAATCACACCAGGACACCAAAATTAACTTTTGTTTTGTTTTAATTACCAGATGTGAGCATCGTTTCGCAGTTTTTAAACAAATGTTTAGTAATTAGAAATAATTGTTCGGTGATGTATAAATATATATCTTCTTATATTTATTAATTTATATTTTTTATACAAAATATTAAACTGAAACGTAGGGCTGCAACAAAGAATCGACAAAACAGAAAAAGAAATTCGTTAACGATTGTTATCGATTAGTTGGGCTGCTCAAATTACGTTAGCATGATGGTGAGATAAGTACAGGGTCAACCGGCAGCAGGAAAAAAAAAAGTGTTGCACGAGCACATGAAATGAAAACACACTTGGTGTCACGGATGAAGGTAAAACATCAGCACGGTAAGCAAAAACCTGTACAAACCTCAGCATGTGAAAATGGTGTAGTTTAATGAAGGGATATTGTGTAAACAAAACATTAAATCTAAAAGCAGCAAATAACAGCAGCGATAAACTATTACATTTTTAGTCGCTGTTGTGGTTTTTAGCGAAAGATTATGCATTTGTACACCAAATGCGTTTCTCCGTTTCATTCTCTTTCTACAGCATTTGTCCACTACAACAGTAACTTCAGTTTTCATGATTGAATTCGGCTTCAATACATTTAAATGCTTGTTTTTAAATGTTTGTATATTTAATTAATAGATAATTTAATTATTAAACAAAGCTTTATTAATGATATATTACAGATGTTTAGATCTTCACAACTATACAAAATATCTACCTTTTAAACAAAAATTTCAAAACAATGCTGTATAATATTTGATATTGATTTTTTTTAAGCATTGTCGTCAACTTGCCATCTGCGATCATCATTAAAAACAATACAGATGTTGATTTACACAAATTGCTTCACCTTACATACTCAAATGCTGTTTTGTTTTTTTTACTGAAGAAAAAAACAACCCAGCATGGGGGAATTTGCTCAAAGAAGAACTACTCCATGCACGTGTCAACAAGCAGCAGCTATAAGCTTAATAAAATGTCAAAATAAAAGATAAACTCAATAAAGTTCAACTCAATGTGGCTTTTGCATTTTTAAAGTACACTTTTATACATAAACACCATGAATTATGGTTTTATATAGTTATAATAAGCAAAACATCTAATAATAATAAAAACGAAAAGTAAAAAAATCCGATAAATCGTACAAAAATGATTTGCCTGATTGATATCCTACTGAAACGTGCTGCATTAATAAGATTTGTGCTGCTAAAATGATTTTGTGTCAGATATAAATTGTGTGTGCATATGTGTGTGTGCGTGCAAAACACATACACACATACATACATGTACGCATGTCTATACACACACACACAAAAAACATTTTTGAGGCACAGTGTGATTCATTATTTAAAAAAAAGGCTCACTGCAAAAGATGAAAAGAGACAACGCGTGAAAGCATCTCAATTTAAGACGAAAAAAAAAAAAAAAAAACACCACTGCGGCAAAAACACAGAGCTGAACAGAGAAAGAGAAAAGAGTGTGTACTTTTGATGCGAACGATTCGGCAAGAGAGATCAACGTTACTGCAGTGGAAGCTCAGGAGCACAACCCTCGGCTGGAAAGATGGATGGCTTCCCGGTAAAAAAATAATAATACATTCGGCACGTACAAACGAATACGAATAGTGATATGACGAATAACAATGCGGTGACGAAACGACGGCCGTTAGCCAAAGCCGTGTTTACGATCGCTTTCTTTCACAACGTCCATTCTGTTGTGCGTAAAAAGTAACCACTTGTATGTGCGATTCGATAACGACATAAATGTGCATATTGAAACTGCATTATCAGTGCACGCACTAGCGCGTTCCTTTGGTTCTTTTTATCTCACCTTAGATCGTCTGGAGTAAGTTAGTTTTCCATTTGAGACACGGTTCATGACAGAAATCAAGAAGACAGCAGAAAGAGAAACGCCACTATTTTGCCTCTGGCCCTGTCTGTTGGACGTTGTTCTTAATCCTCCAGATGTACGTATTTAAAGAAAACAGTATGTGCAGCATCAAATACCATCCCCGCCTGTGTGTGTGTGTGTTGCCGGGGAAGGAGGGAAAACATTTAAAAAGGGGGGTTTAAATGGCATTTGGCTTCTCCAAGGAGAGGCCTATAAACCATTTAGGACAAAAAGAGAAGCGAAACAGGCAGGAATGTTCCTGTTCACTGACGCACCAAACACACAGCACTGGATGGACAGATGAAACGAACGCACAATGAGACACGCTGCTCTAAATTCAGCATGGACATGCAACTGGCTAACTCATACACACTAATGTGTATATTACATGGCATATGAATTTAATGCAGGAATATTTAATGTCTCGTGAACATAGTGACCTATTTATGTAACGTAAACGACGCATGCCCAAATCTTTACCGAATCACACAACGCCCTTGTTTCGGCCCTTGTTCTCGAAGTACGGAGGCCAAAACCCACTCTTGTGATGTGGATGATCACACGGTTACACGTTCAACCTTCTAGATCGTCGCTTGTGAGTTTGGGTTCAAAACAACAAAAATTGTGGAGGGAAAAAATTGCTTTAAGAATTGCTAGTTATTTTCCCCCTTTATAAAATAGAAAGCATATAGCATTCCTGGTTTGTGAGCCAGCCTGTAAGGGATTGTTACAGGATCTCTCGCTTTAGCCGTGCTATCGGTGTAACCGTGGCAACCAGCAATGAACTAGCGAGTAACCGAGGAGGTTGGGGAGAAGAAGAGAAAAGGAAAAAAAAAATAAATCACAAAGAAAATTGCTGGCAGTGTTTTCGGGTGATCGACTTCATTTAGGCTACAATGAGAAAGGGACCAAAAAAAAAAGAAAAAAAGAAAGAAAAACAAGAATGCAAATATCATTCTGGCAGAACTCCTCCTCAAAACTGAAAGTATAACCGTGTGGGTCTTCGAGGGACTTTCTGCCCAGGGAATAAATGTTTCTTGTTTGTGTCTGCACATGTAAACATCACTCAGGACTATAGTCTGTCCAAAAAATAAATGAAAACTGTCTCAAACTTTATCTCTGGAACAACAATTGTCTAGTCACCAAAACTACAACAACACACACACACACATGCGTGCGCATGCCAGTCTGCCACAAACAAATCAGACATACAATTCCCATATTTCCAGGCATGGGAGATATTTAACCCGTAGTGTAAAACGTGTTTAAACATTAAGCGCGTCCCCTCTGTGGTGGAGAATAGGTCACTTATCAATTTCGTTTTCTGACCATTATGAATGAATAGAAGTTCAAACGGCAAAAACACGGCACCTAAAGATAAAAACTAATTCAAGACTCTGATGGAAATCTGTATAATAGATACTAAATTAAAAAATAAAAATACAAGCGCACAATTCAGTCTGGAACTATAAACAAACAAGCGTAGTATGTATTTGATCTGAGGACGCTTCCGTATCGTAAGATGGCCGCCTATATTCATCGTGGCTCGGTTCCAGTTTAGAAAACAAACCCCTTCTCTGACCTCCCACAGCAGCGCTCTCTCATCAGGCTCTCTCTTTTTTTTCCTCATCAGGGAGCCGAGGTTTGATTTATACACGACTCTTTCTTTGACAGATGCAGATAAAAACGTGTGACTAATGTTAGCCGCACGTCAACACTAAGCTGTGAAATAAAAAAAAATATAATGATTTATAATAATAAAACCCTCAGAAGTTTACCCGCCCATGAATCTCCACCATCCGGGAATAGTGCTCAGATTATTTTTCTTTGGAATGGGTCCAAGGATTCTGTCGAGAATAAATGTTTCGACTTAATTAGAGAACCAGATGTCACCTACGGAAACTGTGCGATGATACTGAAAACGTTCTCTATTCCATTTAATACGATCGGGATAAAGAAAATCGACGTTATCGAGTCTGTCTCGAGCTGTTTACAGTTTATGAAGTTTTTTTTTTTTTTGAAGGGAAAACTGTCGAACTGGCTCGTATTTCACCCCCGAGAGGATTCTCCCTGAATATTAGCGGCCTAATCATGCAAATTATGATGATGCTTATTAGATGTGTGCCAAAATTCCAGTTTCACTATAATCGTGGCTGCTCCTTAATGAATGAAACAGATCTGGTGAAGGTAGTTTTGCGTTATTGTGGGTTTGTTTTTACACAAAGATATCCTGCAGATCGCGAATGAAACGGCTTGGAAGCAACGCATAAAGAGAGATACGATAAACATGTTATGTAATAGTGAGTCTCAGATGTGACAAAATCATGGGAAAGAACTCCATTACAAACAAGTCTGAATGTTGTGCAACATCTGCAGAGCACAAGAGACAAACACCTTAGGAGACACATACACTACAGAATAAACAACCAAGAACTGCATTTTAAATAACTAACATGATATATTTAGACCTGCTATTGACTGTTGTGGATTTACCTCAAACTCAGAGAACTTTAGGAACAACTCCTGACCCCCATGACCTTCCCCAGGACTCTCATTTCCTGCCTCTGCTCCACGCAGTGGCACCCTGAAATGAGGCGAGGTCCATCTTACACGTCTCGCACACAAGTTACTGAGATACATATACCTTTGACCTTATTACTGGAACTTACAAACAACAACAAACAGACAGACAGACACTGTAACTACCCTAAATAATATTAAATATTTAAAAATCTAATCCATCCAGACCGCATGGCCATGAGTACTTCAGCCACATGTCGTTCATCCCTAAACTGTTACCACAAAATTGGAGGCTCACAATTATATATGTCACAATTTTCTTTACTTCACAACTACAAGACCCCAACCTGTTCCAGCGTGACGATGCCCCTGTGCACAAAGATCTGTGTTGACGTGAGTTGAAGTGGATCTCCTGCTATAGAGCTCTTAAACCCTATTAAACATCCTTGATGACTGCACGATGACTGACTGCACCTCAGGCCTCCTCACCTCACCTACATCAGTACCCGACTTAAATAATACCACAAATCTTAAAATCTAGTGGAACATCTTCCCAGAAGCGTGGAGGATATAATAACAGAAAATAGGGACTAAATATGGAATGTGATGTTCAAAAAGAAGATGTTACCATAACAACAAGTCTGTTGCGTGCAATTACGTTTAGGGAGTTTTACATTTTCATCACAATAACAACAAAAAAAAACCCTGATTCGTGTCTGAGTATTAGAGAATAAACCCAGACCTACGCAATTGATCTTCAACACAGCAGCTTTATTGATCTTACAGTGCATCCAGCAACAAAATCCAGCGTTTAGGGAAAAGCTGGATGGAAAACACAGGTCTCATCTCCTCTATCTTGTTCTTTTCACCCATACGCACGTCGTGTATCCTCGCCTGGATGTCAAACGCGGAGTCTCACGTATTCTGGACCGCATTCGCCGTAAAATATTATTTAACAATAATAATAAAATCCATCTGTAAATCCACTCAAAGCACCCGTAATCGACTTGCTCGAGTCCGAATGCGGTGCAAACGTCTTTTACCGAGAACAAGATTATTATCAGGAAACATGCATAAAGACAGAAAGTTGTGACGTTCTCAAGGCTCGAGTATGTGCTTGGAATTACAGCAGGTATCTTCTCTGCAGTGCAGTGCACATTTCAGCTCGCTGCACCATCTGAATATCAACATCATCATCATCATCATCACACCCTCCATCGTTCCCATCAAAGCAAGAATAATGAACCTCAAGAATAAAAGCGTGGAACCTGAAGTGTCTGATGGCCAAACATTAGAGATCGATGAGCAGAGGGAAAAATGGGATTTCCATCCACACAGAACCGCATGGAATATCAATATATTACAGTTATATCATACCATAACCTCTGTCTGTGTGTGTGTGTGTGTGTGTGTGTGAGCATCTAAAACACCTTTTCATCCTGACACAATGTTTAATAATAATAATTTATCAATTCATTCGTTAATTAATACTGAAACACTATTAGATCTCCAGAACAGAGTCTCTCTTGATTCCAAAGACAGTCTACATACATTCACAACATCTAACTGGATCCTTTATTTATGTTTTTTTTTTTCTCTCACACACACACACACACACACTCCCTCTCTGAACTAGCCTTGCTAATCAACAACGCAACTAAAAGCACAGTTTATTCACCGTTGCCCCAGATTTCACCAAATCTCCTCAAAAATTATCAGTGAAATATATTTACACATGAAACAAAACACCTATAAAAAATAAAAAAACACGATTCTCTGAGGTAAAAACTCCTCAGCGCGCGCTCAGAAAACCAAACTCACATTACCTCAGATTAGCGTGTATGCTAACGCGCCTCAATGCGCAACCATGTTAGCATAAAAGCTAAACGCCACAAAACAGGAGAAAAGAGAAACTAAATCAAGAGAAATTCGTCCCAAAAAAACAGAGGCGGATCAGCAGCCATGAGCGCTTACCTTCGTCCGGAATGTGAGCTACATCGACACTGATATTCTTGATATTTCCCTCCCGACGCTTGATTTTCCCATTTGAGGCCTTCCCAAATCAGCGGGCTAGAGTTCGGGGGTATCCGACACAAGAGGCGCACATCTCAGTCTCGGGCTCAGAGGAAGCTCGCGGAGCGCGAGGGCGCCAGTCGAGGAGGAAAAAAATTAAAAGATATAAAAAAGAGAAGCTGAAGTTAATTCCTCGCTTTCGATCCGAAGAAAAGAAGAGAAAAAATAAAACCAAGAAAAAAGAAGAATCATGAAATCTCCATGATATATTTTTTTTTTTTTGCAGAAGCGAAAACGCTGCTTGTTTACAGCAAACCGTCTGTCGGTTTATTTATTTTTTTTAAGGCTTAATTCGGAGTTGATTTACAGCAAATCCGCTTCGAGTCCCGAAATTAAAGATAATGGTAATAACAATATTATTATTAATAATAATAATAGTAGTAGGAGTAGTAATAATAATCCTCTCTAACGTCTGTCCTCTTTCACGAAAGCGTGTGAAGCGGCCTTTGACTCGTTGCTGCTGCTGCTGCTGAAGAGCGGACTGGACCTGCTGAAACCTGACCCCGGCCTCAGGCTGCTGCAGATGGGCGGGGCCACGGTGTGAGCGCCGTCACAGGACGGTAAACGTGGTTCAAAACAGCGCCCCTGATGGACACTAAGTTGAACTACAGGCAATAAATAATACTAATAAAAAAAAAAAAAAATTATAAACAAACAAACAAATAAATAAATAATTTCTAATCTTGATGGAGCCGTAATTACATAGAATATACGTGTTATAATTTTAAAGCGTGTTACAACGTTTTTAAACGTGTCATAATTTTAAAAATTATATTTTTCAAAACGTGTCATGTTCTTTATGAATGATATATGTTTATATAATTTATCATTTTAAAACGTGTTCATTTTTTTTTGTTGCAAAAACATCATTATTTTAAAACGTAAATATGTTTTAAGTATCATATCACGATGTTTATATCCGAATTTTAAAAACGTCCTTAAAAAACGAGTCTTAAAAAACACAATTATAAACGTGTCCCAATTAAGAACAACCGGTTATAATTTTAAAACGTGACGTAATTTTTTAAAAGTGTCAATTTAAATAAAAGTGTCGGTAGATGAAAGATAATATTAGACATTATGTGAGAAATTAGAAATTAAATGTTTACAGAATTGCATTTTTGTTACATTTTTTTATTTTTAATTTGTTTGTGAAATTCTCCAATAAAAACATGTACATAATTTTGTACAATTTTTACAAATAATGTACATCATTTTAAATATCAACAAGCTAAAAATATATATTTTTTTTTATGTGAAAAAAATTCTCAGACCTTATTGATGTTTGTTATTCATTTTTTCTGTAATTGCGCCATCTGCTGTCCATTGACTGAATTACTACTAAATCATGTACACATGATCCAGTGCACGTTTATAAAGAGATGCATCTATTATTCCCCTGATGAACTCATCTGTAACTCGCTTTGTAGTCAGTGAAAATCTGTAATTATCAGATTCTGCATATATGAGTCATTTAATCAATTAGCTATTTCTTCTTCTTCTTCTTCTTCTTTCGGCTTCTCCCATTAGGGGGCGCCACAGCGGATCATCCGTTTCCATATCCTCCTGTCCTCTACATCTACATCCAAACCATCTCAAATCAATTAGCTGTTTAAAATGTTTAAAGTGATATTGTTTAATATATTGATATTGATGATAGCTCCATCTGCTGGACAGATGGAAGAAGTGCAACTTGACCCCCATAATAAATATAATTCTTTCACGTTTTGTACTTGTTGTGACTTTTGTGTCTTTACAGCCTTTAATCAGCTCTTAGTCTGAAAGATCTTGAAAGGCCTCACACACATGAACAAATGGCTAAGGGTCTGTACGTGATGCCACAATGTTTAGTTGTTATTGTGCCACAAATTTAAACATGGCTATATTTTCATTTCAATTCATTTGTATTTGTATTGCGCTTTTAACTTTTTATTTTAAATATTGTGTTATTTATACAATTACATATTTTAACTAACATTATAGGACAAGTCAACGGTTACCTGCTGGAGACCTGGAGAGGTGGAGAAGATCCTGGAGAGGTGGAGGTACACGCTGGAGAGAAGGGGAATAAAAGTCAGTAGGAGTAAGACAGAGTACATGTGTGTGAATGAGAGGGAGGGCAGTGGAGGGGTGCGGTTACAGGGAGAAGAGGTGGAGAAGGTGGAGAAGGTACCTGGGTTTAACAGTGTAAAGTAATGAAGAGTGTGTTAGAGAAGTGAAGAAAAGAATGCAGGCAGGGTGGAGTGTGTGGAGAAGAGTGATAGCAGGAGTGATTTGTGATAGAAGAGTATCTGTGAGAGTGAAAGGGAAAGTTTATAGGACTGTGGTGAGACCTGAGATGTTGTATGGATTAGAGACAGTGGCATTGAGTAAAAGACAGGAGGTGGAGCTGGAGGTAGCAGAGCTGAAGATGTTGAGATGTTCGTTGGGAGTGACGACGATGGACAGGATTAGAAATGAGTTTATTAGAGGGACAGCGCATGTAGGACGTTTTGGAGACAAGGTGAGGGAGGTGAGATTGAGATGGTTTGGACATGTGCAGAGGAGGGACATGGGGTATATCAGTAGGAGAATGCTGAGGATGGAGACACCAGGAAGGAGGGAAAGAGGAAGAACAAGGAGGAGGTTCATGGATAAAAAGTGAAAGTGGCCTATTTATAATTTATTATATACTAAGCTAACCATCTTTCTTTCGCTGATGCAGCAGTATTACTTTTGTATTTATAATGGACGAGTATTCTTTGTAAACCACCATTAAACTCTCTAAATCAGTTCCACAGAGTATGTAGCTCGCTTTTTTTCTGCCGTCTGGAACGTTATGAGTGTGTTTACTTGTTTAATCATTACATACAGAAGTATTTATGGAACTTTACAAACTCAGTCTTGAGGTCAATTTTCCTTTCCACTGTTTGGCATGCTTTTTTGTTTTGTTTTTTTAAAGAACACAAAGACAACCTGTTATTAAAAGTGGAGGTTTACATTCAGCTAATCGAATATTGTCCAATGACCCAATATAAATAATTCAGTTCTGCACTTTGTACACGTGCAGTAAATGTAAATCTGCGTTTATTCAATAATCAGTGTACATAGTGGATTGTGGTTTGTATTATAAAAAAAAAAAAAAGATATTAAACAAAACGCAAACTCGAAGCAGTTTGATGCCACAATAAACACAAAACACTCTCAATCCCTTTCATCTAAACTCAATCTTGAACTACATTTCCCATAAGTCCTCTGTTTCCGCTGTGACGTTTCGTTACCGGAAGTGAAAGTTTAAACAAAAAATATATCTACGCATTTAAAACCTTGAATAAACGATCATATTTTTAAACAAAAAGATAAATAAGCACTTTAATAGCAATCTGATAAATATAAAAAAAATATATAGATTTAAATTAATCGAATAACGACGTAAATCTACAATAGTAGGAGTCAGAGTCCGCATGCGCAGTTTGTTTTTGGTTGTTTTTTTTCACCCTATAAATAAATATATATTTGTGCTGCAGTCAGTAATAAAGTCTGATTTTATCAGAGCGACTTTTTTTGATTGTTTAATTGTTTTAAAATGATTTAAATGAAATGTTTACGCAACCTGCGTCACCGGATTTAAAGTGACTTCATAGTCCCTACCCAGGTGCCCTAGGGAGGGTGTGACTGAACTGCTTTGCAGCCTTGTGTAGTGCACTTGGTGTCCTTTATGAAGGTGGTTTGGGCTCCGCCCCGTCACGCAGCGGAGAACATGGCGGCGCTGCTGCAACATGGGAGTCGTTTCGGGAAACAGGTTCATGTCGCGCAGCTTCGACTCCTGTCCTCCCGTAGCGTTTATTCAGCCCGAGGCACGAATACAACACTTTCCACCAGCGGCTTAGAAAAGATCCAGAGATGCAGTCAGTGCGCTGGATGGCGGATTATCGTGCAGCCTGGGAGGGGAGTGAAGACCCAAATCATCCAGGTCTGTAACCTGAGACACTGTTTTACTGAGACATGAAGGAGCTGTGATGAGGATGGTGAAGGGGCTGTGGACATGAAGACACGGTGGTGTTAAAGGCACTGTTATGGTGTTGAAGACACTGTTATGGTGTTGAAGACACTGTTATGGTGTTGGAGGCACTGTTATGGTCTTGGAGGCACTGTTATGGTGTTAAAAGCACTGTTATGGTGTTGAAGACACTGTTATGGTGTTGGAGGCACTGTTATGGTGTTGCAGGCACTGTTATGGTGTTGAAGACACTGTTATAGTGTTGGAGGCACTGTTATGGTGTTGGAGGCACTGTTATGGTGTTGAAGGGACTGTTATGGTGTTGAAGGCACTGTTATGGTATTGAAAGCACTGTTATGGTGTTGAAGGCACTGTTATGGTGTTGAAGACACTGTTATGGTGTTGGAGGCACTGTTATGGTGTTGCAGGCACTGTTATGGTGTTGCAGGCACTGTTATGGTGTTGAAGGCACTGTTATGGTGTTGGAGGCACTGTTATGGTGTTGAAAGCACTGTTATGGTGTTGAAGGCACTGTTATGGTGTTGAAGGCACTGTTATGGTGTTGAAGGCACTGTTATGGTGTTGAAGGCACTGTTATGGTGTTGAAGGCACTGTTATGGTGTTGAAGGCACTGTTATGGTGTTGAAGGCACTGTTATGGTGTTGAAGGCACTGTTATGGTGTTGAAGACACTGTTATGGTGTTGAAGGCACTGTTATGGTGTTGAAGACACTGTTATGGTGTTGAAGGCACTGTTATGGTGTTGAAGACACTGTTATGGTGTTGAAGGCACTGTTATGGTGTTGAAGACACTGTTATGGTGTTGAAGGCACTGTTATGGTGTTGAAGACACTGTTATGGTGTTGAAGGCACTGTTATGGTGTTGAAGACACTGTTATGGTGTTGAAGGCACTGTTATGGTGTTGAAGACACTGTTATGGTGTTGAAGGCACTGTTATGGTGTTGAAGACACTGTTATGGTGTTGAAGGCACTGTTATGGTGTTGAAGACACTGTTATGGTGTTGAAGGCACTGTTATGGTGTTGAAGACACTGTTATGGTGTTGAAGGCACTGTTATGGTGTTGAAGACACTGTTATGGTGTTGAAGGCACTGTTATGGTGTTGAAGACACTGTTATGGTGTTGAAGGCACTGTTATGGTGTTGAAGACACTGTTATGGTGTTGAAGGCACTGTTATGGTGTTGAAGACACTGTTATGGTGTTGAAGGCACTGTTATGGTGTTGAAGACACTGTTATGGTGTTGAAGGCACTGTTATGGTGTTGAAGACACTGTTATGGTGTTGAAGGCACTGTTATGGTGTTGAAGACACTGTTATGGTGTTGAAGGCACTGTTATGGTGTTGAAGACACTGTTATGGTGTTGAAGGCACTGTTATGGTGTTGAAGACACTGTTATGGTGTTGAAGGCACTGTTATGGTGTTGAAGG
>MU551661.1:481556-526556 GCA_024362625.1 Silurus asotus
GGCATTGTTATGGTGTTGGAGGCACTGTTATTGTGTTGACGGCACTGTTATGGTGTTGGAGGCACTGGTATGTGTTGGAGGCACTGTTATGGTGTTGGAGGCACTGTTATGGTGTTGAAGGCACTGTTATGGTGTTGAAGGCACTGTTATGGGGACTGTTATGGTGTTGAAGGCACTGTGGACATGAAGGCACTGTGGATATGAAGGCACTGTTATGGTGTTGGAGGCCCTGTTATGGTTTTAAAGGCATTGTTATGGTGTTGAAGGCACTGTTATGGTCTTGAAGAAGGCACTGTGGATATGAAGGCACTGTTATGGTGTTGAAGACATTGTTATAGTGTTGAAGGCACTGTGGACATAAAGACACGGTGGTGTTGAAGGCACTGTTATGGTGTTGAAGGCACTGTTATGGTGTTGAAGACACTGTTATGGTGTTGAAGACACTGTGGACATGAAGGCACTGTTATGTTTTTGTAGACACTTATGGTGTTGGAGGCACTGTTATGGTGTTGAAGGCACTGTTATGGTGTTGAAGGCACTGTTATGGTGTTGAAGGCACTGTATGGTGTTGAAGGCACTGTTATGGTGTTGGAGGCACTGTTATGGTGTTGGAGGCACTGTTATGGTGTTGGAGGCACTGTTATGGTGGCACTGTTATGGTGTTGGAGGCACTGTTATGGTGTTGGAGGCACTGTTATGGTGTTGAAGGCACTGTTATGGTGTTGGAGGCACTGTTATGGTGTTGAAGGCACTGTGGACATGAAGGCACTGTGGATATGAAGGCACTGTGGATATGATGGCACTGTTATGGTGTTGAAGACATTGTTATGGTGTTGAAGGCACTGTGGACATGAAGACACTGTGATGTTGAAGGCACTGTTATGGTGTTGAAGGCACTGTTATGGTGTTCACTGTTATGGTGTTGAAGACACTGTTATGGTGTTGAAGACACTGTTATGGTGTTGAAGACACTGTGGACATGAAGGCACTGTTATGTTTTTGTAGACACTGTTATTGTGTTGGAGGCACTGTTATGGTGTTGAAGGCACCGTGGACATGAAGGCACTGTTATGGTGTTGAAGACACTGTTATGGTGTTGGAGGCACTGTTATGGTGTTGAAGGGGCACTGTGGACATAAAGGCACTGTTATGTTGTTTAAGACACTGTTATGGTGTTGAAGGCACTGTTATGGTGTTAAAGGCGCTGTGGACATGAAAGCACTGTGGACATGAAGACACGGTGGTGTTGAAGGCACTGTTATGGTGTTGAAGACACTGTTATGGTATTGAAGACACTGTGGACATGAAGGCACTATTATGTTTTTGTAGACACTGTTATGGTGTTGAAGGCACTGTTATGGTGTTGAAGGCACTGTTAAAGGCACTGTTATGGTTTTAAAGGCACTGTGGATATGAAGGCACTGTGGATATGAAGGCACTGTTATGGTGTTGAAGGCACTGTTATGGTGTTGGAGGCCCTGTTATGGTTTTAAAGGCATTGTTATGGTGTTGAAGGCACTGTTATGGTCTTGAAGGCATTGTTTTGGTGTTGAAGGCACTGTTATGGTGTTGAAGGCACTGTTATGGTGTTGAAGGCACTGTTATGGTGTTGAAGGCACTGGGCATGAAGGCACTGTGGACATGAAGGCACTGTTATGGTGTTGAAGGCATTGTTATGGTGTTGAAGACACTGTTATGGTGTTGAAGGCACTGTGGACATGAAGGCACTGTTATGGTGTTGAAGGCACTGTTATGGTGTTGAAGGCACTGTGGTGATGAAGGCACTGTTATGGTGTTGAACGCACTGTTATGGTGTTGAAGGCACTGTTATGGTGTTGAAGACACTGTTATGGTGCTGAAGACACTGTGGACATGAAGGCACTATGTTTTTGTAGACACTGTTATGGTGTTGGAGGCACTGTTATGGTTTTGAAGGCACTGTGGACATGAAGGCACTGTTATGTTGTTTAAGACACTGTTATGGTGTTGGAGGCACTGTTATGGTGTTGAAGGCACTGTGGACATGAAGGCACTGTTATGTTTTTGTAGACACTGTTATGGTGTTGGAGGCACTGTTATGGTGTTGGAGGCACTGTTATGGTGTTGAAGGCACTGTTATGGTGTTGAAGGCAGTGTGGATATGAAGGCACTGTTATGGTGTTGAAGACACTGTTATGGTGTTGAAGACATGAAGGCACTGTGGACATGAAGGCACTGTTATGTTATTGTAGACACTGTTATGGTGTTGGAGGCACTGTTATGGTGTTGAAGGCACTGTTATGGTGTTGGAGGCACTGTTATGGTGTTGAAGGCACTGTGGTGGTGTAGGAGGCACTGTGGACATGAAGGCACTGTTATGGTGTTGAAGACACTGTTATGGTGTTGAAGGCACTGTGGACATGAAAGCACTGTGGACATGAAGGCACTGTTATGTTATTGTAGACACTGTTATGGTGTTGGAGGCACTGTTATGGTGTTGACGGCACTGTTATGGTGTTGGAGGCACTGTTATGGTGTCGAAGGCACTGTGGACATGAAGGCACTGTGGATATAAGGGCACTGTTATGGTGTTGAAAACATTGTTATGGTGTTGAAGGCGCTGTGGACATGAAAGCACTGTGGACATGAAGACACGGTGGTGTTGAAGGCACTGTTATGGTGTTGAAGGCACTGTTATGGTTTTAAAGACACTGTGGACATGAAGGCACTGTTATGGTGTTGGAGGCACTGTTATGGTGTTGGAGGCACTGTTATGGTGTTGGAGGCACTGTTATGGTGTTGGAGGCACTGTGGACATGAAGGCACTGTGGATATGAAGGCACTGTTATGGTGTTGAAGACACTGTTATGGTGTTAAAGACAGTTATGGTGTTGAAGACACTGGACATGAAGGCACTGTTATGGTGTTGGAGGCACTGTTATGGTGTTGGAGGCACTGTTATGGTTTTGTAGGCACTGTAATGGTGTTGAAGGCACTGTGTACATGAGGGCACTATTATGTTGTCGAAGTCACTATTATGGTGTTGGAGGGACTGTTATGGTGTTGAAGGCACTGTGGACATGAAGGCACTGTTATGGTGTTGAAGACACTGTTATGGTGTTAAAGACAGTTATGGTGTTGAAGACACTGGACATGAAGGCACTTTTATGGTGTTGGAGGCACTGTTATGGTGTTGGAGGCACTGTTATGGTGTTGGAGGCACTGTTATGGTGTTGGAGGCACTGTTATGGTGTTGGAGGCACTGTTATGGTGTTGGAGGCACTGTTATGGTGTTGGAGGCACTGTTATGGTGTCGGAGGCACTGTGGACATGAAGGCACTGTGGATATAAGGGCACTGTTATGGTGTTGAAAACATTGTTATGGTGTTGAAGGCGCTGTGGACATGAAAGCACTGTGGACATGAAGACACGGTGGTGTTGAAGGCACTGTTATGGTGTTGAAGGCACTGTTATGGTGTTGAAGGCACTGTTATGGTTTTAAAGACACTGTTATGGTGTTAAAGACAGTTATGGTGTTGAAGACACTGGACATGAAGGCACTGTTATGGTGTTGGAGGCACTGTTATGGTGTTGGAGGCACTGTTATAGTTTTGAAGGCACTGTAATGGTGTTGAAGGCACTGTGTACATAAGGGCACTATTATGTTGTCGAAGTCACTATTATGGTGTTGGAGGGACTGTTATGGTGTTGAAGGCACTGTGGACATTAAGGCACTGTTATGGTGTTGAAGACACTGTTATGGTGTTAAAGACAGTTATGGTGTTGAAGACACTGGACATGAATGCACTTTTATGGTGTTGGAGGCACTGTTATGGTGTTGGAGGCACAATTATGTTGTTGAAGGCACTGTTATGGTGTTGAAGGCACTGTGGACATGAAGGCACTGTTATGGTGTTAAAGGCACTGTGGACATGAAGACACGGCACTGTTATGGCGTTGAAGGCACTGTTATGGTGTTGAAGGCACTGTTATGGTGTTGGAGGCACTGTTATGGTGTTGAAGGCACTGTTATGGTGTTAAAGGCACTGTTATGGTGTTAAAGGCACTGTGGACATGAAGACATGGTGGTGTTGAAGGCACTGTTATGGTGTTGAACGCACTGTTATGGTGTTGAAGACACTGTTATGGTGTTGAAGGCACTGTGGACATGAAGACACGGTGGTGTTGAAGGCACTGTTATGGTGTTGAAGGCACTGTTATGTTGTATAAGACACTGTTATGTTGTTGAAGACACTGTTATGGTGTTGAAGGCACTGTTATGGTGTTGGAGGCACTGTGGACATGAAGACACGGTGGTGTTGAAGGCACTGTTATGGTGTTGAAGACACTGTTATGTTGTATAAGACACTGTTATGTTGTTGAAGACACTGTTCTGTTGTTGAAGGCAACGTTGTGGTGTTAAAGGCACTGTGGACATGAAGGCACTGTTATGGTGTTGAAGGCACTGTTATGGTGTTGGAGGCACTGTTATGTTGTTGAAGGCACTGTTATGGTGTTGAAGGCACTGTGGACATGAAAGCACTGTGGACATGAAGGCACTGTTATGGTGTTGAAGGCACTGTTATGGTGTTGAAGGCACTGTTATGTTGTTGAAGACACTGTTATGGTGTTTAAGGCACTGTTATGGTGTTGGAGGCACTGTGGACATGAAGACACGGTGGTGTTGAAGGCACTGTTATGGTGTTGAAGGCACTGTTATAGTCTTGAAGGCACTGTTATGGTGTTGAAGGCACTGTGGACATGAAGACACGGTGGTGTTTAAGGCACTGTTATGGTGTTGAAGGCACTGTGGACATGAAGACACGGCGCTGTTGAAGGCACTGTCATGGTGTTGGAGGCACTGTTATGGTGTTGGAGGCACTGTGGGCATGAAGGCACTGTTATGTTATTAAAGACCCTGTTATGGTGTTGAAGACACTGTTATGGTGTTGGAGGCACTGTTATGGTGTTGGAGGCACTGTTATGGTGTTGAAGGCACTGTTATGGTGTTGAAGGCACTGTGTACATGAAGACACGGTGGTGTTGAATGCACTGTTATGGTGTTGAAGGCACTGTGTACATGAGGGCACTGTTATGTTGTCGAAGGCACTATTATGGTGTTGAAGGCACTGTTATTGTGTTGGAGGGACTGTTATTGTGTTGGAGGGACTGTTATGGTGTTGAAGGCACTGTGGACATAAAGGCACTGTGGATATGAAGGCACTGTTATGGTGTTAAAGGCACTGTGGACATGAAGACACGGTGGTGTTGAATGCACTGTTATGGTGTTGAAGGCACTGTGGACATGAAGACACGGCACTGTTATGGTGTTGGAGGCACTGTTATGGTGTTGAAGGCACTGTGGACATGAAGGCACTGTGGACATGAAGGCACTGTGGACATGAAGGCACTGTTATGTTGTTGAAGACACTGTTATGTTGTTGAAATCACCGTTATGTTGTTGAAGACACTGTTATGTTGTTGAAGACACTGTTCTGTTGTTGAAGGCACCGCTGTGGTGTTGAAGGCACTGTGGACATGAAGGCACTGTTATGGTGTTGAAGGCACTGTTATGGTGTTGGAGGCACTTTTATGGTGTTGAAGGCACTGTGGACATGAAGGCACTGTTATGGTGTTGAAGACACTGTTATGGTGTTGAAGGCACTGTTATGGTGTTGGAGGCACTGTTGTGGTGAAGGCATTGTTGTGGTGTTGAAGGCACTGTTATGGTGTTGAAGGCACTCTGGTGTTGGAGGCACTGTTATGGTGAAGGCACTGTGGACATGAAGGCACTGTGGTGTTGAAGGCACTGTTATGGTGTTGGAGGCACTGTTATGGTGTTGAAGGCACTGTGGACATGAAGGCACTGTGGATATGAAGGCACTGTTATGGTGTTGAAGACATTGTTATGGTGTTGAAGGCACTGTGGCCATAAAAGCACTGTGGACATGAAGGCACTGTTATGTTTTTGTAGACACTGTTATGGTGTTGGAGGCACTGGTATGGTGTTAAAGGCACTGTTATGGTGTTGGAGGCACTGTTATGGTGTTGAAGGCACTGTGGACATGAAGGCACTGTGGATATAAAGGCACTGTTATAGTGTTGACAATATTGTTATGGTGTTGAAGGCACTGTGGACATGTAAGCACTGTGGACATGAAGACACTGTGGTGTTGAAGGCACTGTTATGGTGTTGAAGGCACTGTTATGGTGTTGAATGCACTGTGTACATGAGGGCACTGTTATGTTGTCAAAGGCACTATTATGGTGTTGAATGCACTGTTATGGTGTTGGAGGGACTGTTATGATGTTGAAGGCACTGTGGACATGAAGGCACTGTGGATATGAAGGCACTGTTATGGTGTTAAAGACACTGGACATGAAGGCACTGTTATGGTGTTGGAGGCACTGTTATGGTGTTGGAGGCACTGTTATGGTGTTAAAGACACTGTGGACATGAATGCACTGTTATGTTGTTGAAGAAACTGTTATGGTGTTGGAGGCACTGTTATGGTGTTGGAGGCACTGTTATGGGGTTGAAGGCACTGTTATGGTGTTGAAGGCACTGTGGACATGAAGGCACTGTGGACATGAAGGCACTGTTATGGTGTTGAAGGCACTGTGGACATGAAGACACGGCACTGTTATGGTGTTGAAGGCACTGTTATGGTGTTGGAGGCACTGTTATGGTGTTGAAGGCACTGTTATGGTGTTAAAGGCACTGTGGACATGAAGACATGGTGTTGTTGAAGGCACTGTTATGGTGTTGAAGGCACTGTTATGGTGTTGGAGGCACTGTTATGGTGTTGAAGGCACTGTGGACATGAAGGCACTGTAATGGTGTTGAAGGCACTGTTATGGTGTTGAAGGCACTGTTATGGTGTTGAAGGCACTGTATGGTGTTGAAGGCACTGGTATGGTGTTGAAGGCACTGTTATGGTGTTGGAGGCACTGTTATGTCAACACCATTGTTATGGTGTTGGAGGCACTGTTATGGTGTTGAAGGCACTGTGGACATGAAGGCACTGTAATGGTGTTGAAGGCACTGTTATGGTGTTGAAGGCACTGTTATGGTGTTAAAGGCACTGTTATGGTGTTAAAGGCACTGTGGACATGAAGACATGGTGGTGTTGAAGGCACTGTTATGGTGTTGGAGGCACTGTTATGGTGTTGAAGGCACTGTGGACATGAAGGCACTGTTATGGTTTTGAAGGCACTGTTATGGTGTTGAAGGCACTGTTATGGTGTTGAAGGCACCGTATGGTGTTGAAGGCACTGGTATGGTGTTGAAGGCACTGTTATGGTGTTGGAGGCACTGTTATGTCAACACCATTGTTATGGTGTTGGAGGCACTGTTATGGTGTTGACGGCACTGTTATGGTGTTGGAGGCACTGTTATGGTGTTGGAGGCACTGTTATGGTGTTGAAGGCACTGTTATGGTGTTGAAGGCACTGTGGACATGAAGGCACTGTGGACATGAAGGCACTGTGGATATGAAGGCACTGTTATGGTGTTGAAGGCACTGTGGACATGAAAGCACTGTGGACATAAAGACACGGTGGTGTTGAAGGCACTGTTATGGTGTTGAAGGCACTGTTATGGTGTTAAAGGCACTGTTATGGTGTTGAAGACACTCTTATGGTGTTGAAGACACTGTGGACATGAAGGCACTGTTATGGTGTTGAAGGCACTGTTATGGTGTTGAAGGCACTGTATGGTGTTAAAGGCACTGGTATGGTGTTGAAGGCACTGTTATGGTGTTAGAGGCACTGTTATGGTGTTGGAGGCATTGTTATGGTGTTGGAGGCACTGTTATTGTGTTGACGGCACTGTTATGGTGTTGGAGGCACTGGTATGGTGTTGAAGGCACTGTTATGTGTTGGAGGCACTGTTATGGTGTTAAAGGCACTGTTATGGTGTTGAAGGCATTGTCATGGTGTTAGGCACTTTTATGGTTTTAAAGGCATTGTTATGGTTTTAAAGGCATTATTATGGTGTTTAAGGCACTGTTATGGTGTTGAAGGCACTGTTATGGTGTTAAAGGCATTGTTTTGGTGTTGAAGGCACTGTTATGGTGTTGAAGGCACTGGACATGAAGGCACTGTGGACATGAAGGCACTGTTATGGTGTTGAAGGCATTGTGGACATGAAGGCACTGTGGATATGAAGGCACTGTTATGGTGTTGAAGACATTGTTATGGTGTTGAAGGCACTGTGGACATGAAAGTACTGTGGACATTAAGACACGGTGGTGTTGAAGGCACTGTTATGGTGTTGAAGGCACTGTTATGGTGTTGAAGACACTGTATGTTGTTGAAGACACTGTGGACATGAAGGCACTGTTATGTTTTTGTAGACACTGTTATGGTGTTGGAGGCACTGTTATGGTGTTGGAGGCTCTGTTATGGTGTTGAAGGGGCACTGTGGACATAAAGGCACTGGTATGTTGTTTAAGACACTGTTATGGTGTTGGAGGCTCTGTTATGGTGTTGAAGGGGCACTGTGGACATAAAGGCACTGGTATGTTGTTTAAGACACTGTTATGGTGTTGGAGACACTGTTATGGTGTTGAAGGCACTGTGGACATGAAGGCACTATTATGTTTTTGTAGACACTGTTATGGTGTTGGAGGCACTGTTATGGTGTTGAAGGCACTGTTAAAGGCACTGTTATGGTTTTAAAGGCACTGTGGACATGAAGGCACTGTGGATATGAAGGCACTGTTATGGTGTTGAAGGCATTATTATGGTGTTGGAGGCCCTGTTATGGTGTTGGAGGCCCTGTTACGGTGTTGGAGGCCCTGTTACGGTGTTGGAGGCCCTGTTACGGTGTTGGAGGCCCTGTTATGGTGTTGAAGGCACTGTTATGGTGTTGAAGGCATTGTCATGGTGTTAGGCACTTTTATGGTTTTAAAGGCATTGGTATGGTTTTAAAGGCATTATTATGGTGTTTAAGGCACTGTTATGGTGTTGAAGGCACTGTTATGGTGTTAAAGGCATTGTTTTGGTGTTGAAGGCACTGTTATGGTGTTGAAGGCACTGGACATGAAGGCACTGTGGACATGAAGGCACTGTTATGGTGTTGAAAGCATTGTTATGGTGTTGAAGACACTGTTATGGTGTTGAAGGCACTGTGGACATGAAGACACGGTGGTGTTGAAGGCACTGTTATGGTGTTGAAGGCACTGTTATGGTTTTGAAGGCACTGTTATGGTGTTAAAAGCACTGTGGACATGAAAGCACTGTGGACATGAAGACACGGTGGTGTTGAAGGCACTGTTATGGTGTTGAAGGCACTGTTATGGTGTTGAAGGCACTGTTATGGTGTTGAAGACACTGTTATGGTGTTGAAGACACTGTGGACATAAAGGCACTGTTATGTTGTTTAAGGCACTGTTATGGTGTTGAAGGCACTGTGGACATAAAGGCACTGTTATGTTGTTGAAGATACTGTTATGGTGTTGGAGGCACTGTTATGGTGTTGAAGACACTGTTATGGTGTTGAAGGCACTGTGGACATGAAGGCACTGTTATGTTTTTGTAGACACTGTTTTGGTGTTGGATGCACTGTTATGGTGTTGGAGGCACTGTTATGGTGTTGGAGGCACTGTTATGGTGTTGAAGGCACTGTTATGGTGTTGAAGGCACTGTTATGGTGTTGAAGGCAGTGTGGATATGAAGGCACTGTTATGGTGTTGAAGACACTGTTATGGTGTTGGAGACACTGTTATGGTGTTGAAGACATGAAGGCACTGTGGACATGAAGGCACTGTTATGTTTTTGTAGACACTGTTATGGTGTTGGAGGCACTGTTATGGTGTTGAAGGCACTGGTATGGTGTTGAAGGCGCTGTTATGGTGTTGGAGGCACTGTTATGGTGTTGAAGGCACTGTGGATATGAAGGCACTGTTATGGTGTTGAAGACATTGTTATGGTGTTGAAGGCACTGTGGACATGAAAGCACTGTGGACATGAAGACACGGTGGTGTTGAAGGCACTGTTATGGTGTTGAAGGCACTGTGTACATGAGGGCACTGTTATGTTGTCGAAGGCACTATTATGGTGTTGAAGGCACTGTTATGGTGTTGGAGGGACTGTTATGATGTTGAAGGCACTGTGGACATGAAGGCACTGTGGATATGAAGGCACTGTTATGGTGTTAAAGACACTTATGGTGTTGAAGACACTGGACATGAAGGCACTGTTATGGTGTTGGAGGCACTGTTATGGTGTTGGAGGCACTGTTATGGTGTTTAAGGCACTGTTATGGTGTTGAAGGCACTGTGGACATGGATGCACTGTTATGTTGTTGAAGACACTATTATGGTGTTGGAGGCACTGTTATGGTTTTGAAAGCACTTTTATGGTGTTGAAGGCACTGTGGACATGAAGGCACTGTGGACATGAAGGCACTGTTATGGTGTTGAAGGCACTGTGGACATGAAGACACGGCACTGTTATGGTGTTGGAGGCACTGTTATGGTGTTGGAGGCACTGTTATGGTGTTGAAGGCACTGTTATGGTGTTGAAGGCACTGTGGACATGAAGGCACTGTGGACATGAAGGCACTGTTATGGTGTTGAAGGCACTGTGGACATGAAGACACGGCACTGTTATGGTGTTGGAGGCACTGTTATGGTGTTGGAGGCACTGTTATGGTGTTGAAGGCACTGTTATGGTGTTGAAGGCACTGTGGACATGAAGGCACTGTGGACATGAAGGCACTGTTATGGTGTTGAAGACACTTATGGTGTTGACACTGGACATGAAGGCACTGTTATGGTGTTGGAGGGACTGTTATGGTGTTGAATGCACTGTGGACATGAAGGCACTGTGGACATCAAGGCACTGTTATGGTGTTGAAGGCACTGTGGACATGAAGACACGGCACTGTTATGGTGTTGGAGGCACTGTTATGGTGTAGGCACTGTTATGGTGTTGAAGGCACTGGTATGGTGTTGGAAGGCACTGTGGACATGAAGACACGGTGTTGTTGAAGGCACTGTTATGGTGTTGAAGTCACTGTGGACATGAAGACACGCCACTGTTATGGTTTTGAAGGCACTGTTATGGTGTTGAAGGCACTGTGGTGTTGAAAGCACTGTGGACATTAAGGCACTGTGGTGTTGGAGGCACTGTTGTGCTATTGAAGACCCTGTTGTGTTGAAGTCACTTTTATGGTGTTGAATACACCGTTATGATTTCAAAGACACTGTTATGGTGTTGAAGGAACTGGCATGGTGTTGAAGACACTGTTATGTAGAAGGCACTTTGGTGTTAAAGGCACTGTTATGGTGTTGAAGGCACCGTGGTGTTGTTGTGGTGAAGGCACTTTTGTGGTGTTTCAAGACTGTGGTGGTGAAGACTCTGTTGTGGTGTTGAATACACTTATGGTGAAGGCACTGGTATGGTGAAGGCACTGTTGTGATGTTGAAGACACTGTGGTGTTAAAGACACTGTTGTGGTGTTGAATACACTGTGTTGAAGGCACTGTTGTGGTGTTGAAGGTACTGAAGTGGTGAAGGCACTGTTGTGGTGAAGGCACTTTTGTGGTGTTTCAAGACTGTGGTGGTGAAGACTCTGTTGTGGTGTTGAATACACTTATGGTGAAGGCACTGGTATGGTGAAGGCACTGTTGTGATGTTGAAGACACTGTGGTGTTAAAGACACTGTTGTGGTGTTGAATACACTGTGTTGAAGGCACTGTTGTGGTGTTGAAGGTACTGAAGTGGTGAAGGCACTGTTGTGGTGAAGGCACTTTTGTGGTGTTTCAAGACTGTGGTGGTGAAGACTCTGTTGTGGTGTTGAATACACTTATGGTGAAGGCACTGGTATGGTGAAGGCACTGTTGTGATGTTGAAGACACTGTGGTGTTAAAGACACTGTTGTGGTGTTGAATACACTGTGTTGAAGGCACTGTTGTGGTGTTGAAGGTACTGAAGTGGTGAAGGCACTGTTGTGGTGAAGGCACTTTTGTGGTGTTTCAAGACTGTGGTGGTGAAGACTCTGTTGTGGTGTTGAATACACTTATGGTGAAGGCACTGGTATGGTGAAGGCACTGTTGTGATGTTGAAGACACTGTGGTGTTAAAGACACTGTTGTGGTGTTGAATACACTGTGTTGAAGGCACTGTTGTGGTGTTGAAGGTACTGAAGTGGTGAAGGCACTGTTGTGGTGAAGGCACTTTTGTGGTGTTTCAAGACTGTGGTGGTGAAGACTCTGTTGTGGTGTTGAATACACTTATGGTGAAGGCACTGGTATGGTGAAGGCACTGTTGTGATGTTGAAGACACTGTGGTGTTAAAGACACTGTTGTGGTGTTGAATACACTGTGTTGAAGGCACTGTTGTGGTGTTGAAGGTACTGAAGTGGTGAAGGCACTGTTGTGGTGAAGGCACTTTTGTGGTGTTTCAAGACTGTGGTGGTGAAGACTCTGTTGTGGTGTTGAATACACTTATGGTGAAGGCACTGGTATGGTGAAGGCACTGTTGTGATGTTGAAGACACTGTGGTGTTAAAGACACTGTTGTGGTGTTGAATACACTGTGTTGAAGGCACTGTTGTGGTGTTGAAGGTACTGAAGTGGTGAAGGCACTGTTGTGGTGAAGGCACTTTTGTGGTGTTTCAAGACTGTGGTGGTGAAGACTCTGTTGTGGTGTTGAATACACTTATGGTGAAGGCACTGGTATGGTGAAGGCACTGTTGTGATGTTGAAGACACTGTGGTGTTAAAGACACTGTTGTGGTGTTGAATACACTGTGTTGAAGGCACTGTTGTGGTGTTGAAGGTACTGAAGTGGTGAAGGCACTGTTGTGGTGAAGGCACTTTTGTGGTGTTTCAAGACTGTGGTGGTGAAGACTCTGTTGTGGTGTTGAATACACTTATGGTGAAGGCACTGGTATGGTGAAGGCACTGTTGTGATGTTGAAGACACTGTGGTGTTAAAGACACTGTTGTGGTGTTGAATACACTGTGTTGAAGGCACTGTTGTGGTGTTGAAGGTACTGAAGTGGTGAAGGCACTGTTGTGGTGAAGGCACTTTTGTGGTGTTTCAAGACTGTGGTGGTGAAGACTCTGTTGTGGTGTTGAATACACTTATGGTGAAGGCACTGGTATGGTGAAGGCACTGTTGTGATGTTGAAGACACTGTGGTGTTAAAGACACTGTTATGATGAAGACACTGTAATGTTGAAGGCACTGTGCTGTTGAAGACACTGTTATGGTGAAGGCACTGTGGTGTTGAAGACACTGTTATGGTGAAGGCACTGTGGTGTTGAAGACACTGTGGTGTTGAAGGCACTGTCCTGGTGAAGGCACTGTGGTGTTGAAGGCACTGTTACGGTGAAGGCACTATTGTGGTGGTGAAGACACTGTTATGGTGTTGAAGACACTGTTACGGTGAAGGCACTATTATGGTGGTGAAGACACTGTTATGGTTTTGAAGACACTGTTATGGTGTTGAAGGCACTGTTACGGTGAAGGCACTATTATGGTGGTGAAGACACTGTTATGGTGTTGAAGACACTGTTATGGTGTTGAAGGCACTGGTATGTTGAAGGCACTGTTGTGGTGGTAAAGGCACTTTTGTGGTTTTGAAGATACTGTTATGGTTAAGGCACTGTTGTGTTGTTGAAGGCACTGTGGTGTTGAAGGCACTGTGGTGTTGAAGGCACTGTGGTGTTGAAGGCACTGTGGTGTTGAAGGCACTGTTATGGTAAGGGCACTGTGGTGATGAAGTCAGTGTTATGGTGTTGAAGGCACTGTTGTGGTGTTGAAGGCACTGTGGTGGTGTTAAAGACACTGTAATGGTGAATGCACTGATGATCATATGGTGATGATGATGAAGGGGCTGTGATGATGATGATGGTGGTGGTGATGACGATGATGAAGGGGCTGTGATGGTGATGATGATGATGAAGGTGTGATGATGATGGTGGTGATGATGAAGAAGGGGCTGTGATGGTGATGATGATGATGATGATGATGATGAAGGGGCTGTGATGATGGTGGTGATGATGGTGATAATGAAGAAGGGACTGTGATGATGATGATGAAGGGGTGATGATGATGGTGGTGATGATGAAGAAGGGGCTGTGATGGTGATGGTGATGACGAAGAAGGGGCTGTGATGGTGGTGATGATGATGGTGATAATGAAGAAGGGGCTCTGATGAAGATAATGATGGACTGTGGACATAAAGGGGTTTGTTTTATTGTTGAAGTGATTAGAAATTTCCTTTTTTTCTTTTTTCTTCATTATAATAAACATATGAAATCACCTTCATGACATATCAGATTGTGGGAAGAGGATTATGAGATCATATCCATGATTCAGCATGTCATTGGCAGTGGATGTAGGATGTTGTATCCATGATGTTGTAATGAATAAGGAAGAGATTATTTATTCAATTTAGCCAAAGTGACTCCAATGTATGAGAGTAATTCATTCCATAACTTACAGAATTTATAGAAACAGTTTATTCTGGTTTCTGTTTTTTTCTCCTGCTCCACATTTTGTTCTTAATAAAAGATCAGGATTTTATTATCGTGCTGTTTGAATGAGTATTTGGGTGACACTTTTTTTTTCTTCTTCCGACAAGCAAATCCTGAACAGACCCCCGAGCCCATCGTTCCTGGGGCTGAGTAAAGCGCTCCACAGGGACGGTCTGCGTACTGATCCGCTGGGATTGTGGAGAAGTAAGTAATGAGAGAAACAGTAATGTAATCTCTTTTTATTTCTCCTTCACCTCATTATTGTACATCGCTGTTAATAATAGCTGTTTATGAAGCAAGAGCTGTATCAAAGATTTCCCCCATGTAGTTATGACTAGGGTTGTAGAACATCTGTAAAACATCTGCATCGGTTTCTTTCTCTATCGAGAGAGGCCAATTTAAACCTCTGGATTGAAATATTTCTGTTCGGTTTCGACTTTATGCATTTAATACACATGATGTGAACAGTTCCTCCTCCCCTCATTATTCTGCCTTCTTCCTATCAGGTGCTGTCACTTATTTCAGCACCTCCTCTGATAGACAGCAGAAGAACGATGGACCGAAGAAGAAATCACCCAAAGAGGAAGAAGGTATCTCCTGATAGAAAAGTTCTGATTTGGGGAAAAAAAAAAAAAAACTACATTTAATTAATGCCTAATTATCTGTTCATATTTCTGTCAGAGGAGAAAAAGCAGCGTGAGCAGGAGAATCAGATGTACAAGGAACGGCTGCGCATTCTCTTCATCATCGCCGTTTGCATGAGCCTGCTGAACCTGTTCACCGCCAGCGGAGGTAACATCTCCTGGAACGACTTTGTGAACGAGATGTTAGCCAAAGGCGAGGTGGCTCGGGTGCAGGTGGTGCCGGAGAGCGAGATCGTAGAGATCGACCTTCACCCCGGAGCTGTGGTTTTCGGCAGGCCTGTGCGTATTCCAATCATTCAGCTGAAGTACTTTGTAAAACGCACCAAAGATGTTCTTCACTAGTAGGAGGTTTTCTTGTTCATCTCAGAGCAGTTCAGTAGGATTGAGGTGCAGTGTCTGTACTCTTTTGTACTTTTATTTGACCTCATGGTGGTGCTGGAACGTTATTTTATTGGTTTTTTTGTTTCACTCAGCACCTGGTAAATTCAGCACTACACTGTCCATCACTCCAACGTTTTCCTCCACCTGCTCTGTGAGCACTAAAGCACATTATGTTTTGCAGAGACTCGCCCTGACGTACCGCATGCAGGTGGCCAACATCGATAAGTTCGAGGAGAAGCTGCGAGCTGCAGAGGAGCAACTCAACATAGACCCCAAGGACAGAGTCCCAGTGTCCTACAAGCGCACAGGCTTCTTCGGGAAGTGAGTAGTTTGGCTTTGCGGCTGCTTGGATAGATATCTACATCTATCTTGCCAAAAGTATGTGGACACACGATCTTCTGTGGATCTCCGGCCAAAATGTGGAGGCACGCAATCGTTCAGAACGTCTATTGTTTAGGATAACATTATTTCCAAAGAACTCTTCCAGCATGAAGATGTTCCTGTGCACAAATTGAGACATAGAATTATCTAATGGACCTCAAAGAGCCAGAAGGTAGCACAGACATAAGTGATCTCTGGGATTAAAAGCAGAAGTTCACTTGGACCATCAGCAAACATTTTGTGATGATGTGTTTTGAGAGCATCCAAACGTTCCAGTTCACTGAAAACCTCTAAACCCACAATCCCTCCAGATCTGCTCTGTTTCTTAAGAAGAATCTATATATATATACAGTTATATACAGAAAAAAGTAGTTTTCTGTATATAACTATGTTTGAGATGTATAAAAAAAATCTTGAATCGTTGTCTGCTGCTGCATCCTAATTCTACCCCTCTGTATTCGCTCGTCATTGCTGCAGCGCCCTCTACGCTCTCGGCATGGCCGCTGTCGGAGTCGGAATCCTATGGTACATCTTCCGCTTGGCAGGGATGGGGGTACGAGAGGGCGGATTCAGCGCCTTCGTAAGTCATGACTCTTAACATTATCCATTTTATTTCTAAGGCTGGTGAACGCATTCGACTTCACAAATCAGCCAGGAAATGTTTGGAGTGTGAGTTTATTCTTCATACATGTCTGATTTCTATTTAGATATTTGGATCGATTAAATGAATAAAGTACACAGAATAATACAGTTTACATTCCAAGATGTGTCCAGGATGTGTATATTTTACAAACTTTATTCCAAAAAGGTTGGAACTCTGTGTAACATGTAAATAAAAATAGAGTTTTGCAAATCTCTTAAATCCATATTTTATTCAAAAAAAGTCATTTTGAATTTGACGTCTCGAAAATGTTGAGACGGTGCCGTGTTTCCCAGTGTGTAGCATCACGTTTTCTGTACGTGTACATCTGGGAACTGAGTTTTGGGAGAGGAATGTTCTTCCATATGTGTCTGATACAGGATTCTAGCTGCTCAACAGTTCTGGGTTTTCTTTGTTGTGTTTTTCGTTTTATGATGCGCCAAATGTTGTCTGATGGTGAAAGATTATAGATTGCATGCAGGTCAGTTCAGCACCTGGACTCTTCTACTATGACGTCATGCTAATGTATTAGATGCAGTTTGCAGTTAACATGTTAACATTTTCATTCTCAAAGCTACAAGGCCTTTCCTGAAAAAATACGTTTTCTGGACCTGCCCATTTTTAATAACTGCCCATTTTAATAACATGTTTTTTTTTTTCAGGCTTTTGTTGCACCAACTTTTTTAAAACGTGTTGCAGCCATCACATTTAAAATGATCTTGTTTATTTTTTCCTTAAAACAGTACATTTCTTTAATTTATGATTTTTTTCATTGTTCTATTGTGTATAAAATATAGATTTTTGAGATTTTGCAAATCGTTGCATTCGTTCTGTTTCAGTTTACATTCTACACAATGCCCCCACTTTTTTCTTCTGGAATTAGGATTGTATATGGATTCTGTCTTCCATTCTTCATTTACTGATTGATCGATTTGTATAAACCTAGAATCAGTTAAAAATGGCGAAGTTCACCGTGGTAGACGGAAAGTCCGGGAAAGGAGTAAGCTTTAAAGACGTAGCCGGGATGCACGAGGCCAAGATGGAGGTGAAGGAGTTTGTGGATTATCTAAAGGTATAAACTTCAGAGCTTCTTTTTTTTATAGTATTTGGTCAAAAAGATCAATATCAGTCCTAAAAGAAGCTGTAGAGTTGATAGTGAGTGTTGTTTTTACAGAATCCAGACAGATACTTGAACTTGGGAGCGAAGGTACCCAAGGGTGCGCTGCTGCTCGGGCCGCCAGGTTGTGGCAAAACCCTGCTGGCTAAAGCAGTGGCTACTGAAGCCCAGGTGCCCTTTCTGGCTATGGCTGGATCTGAGTTTGTGGAGGTGATTGGAGGTAAGATCTCAGCTTGATGCCTGGCCTTCCTTCCTTCCTTCCTTTGATGCATCTGGAAAAATTTTAGCTTTGATACAGGATTTATTTATTAGGCAAAAAAGCAGACGGTGCAGGAAAAACCATTTTCTTTTCTTTCCAGTCAAAATCTGTGCCATGGGATTGAAAATAAATAAAATATATTCGAAAAGAATTCTCTGTAGCAGGAATCAGACGTTTCCTTGAACTTTTTTAGCATCTCCGACTGTCTCCAATCAGCGTTTTGCACTCGAATATTACCACAAACTCCATTGAAGTCAATGTGTTGAATTCAAGTCCTTTAAACGCGACTGCCCCAAACGCTCGAAATTTTATGAGACCTGATTAATTTGATCCGTGTGTTTCAGGCCTCGGTGCTGCGAGGGTGAGGAGTTTGTTTAAAGAGGCGAGAACGCGAGCACCCTGCATCGTCTACATCGACGAGATCGACGCTGTGGGTAAAAAACGATCCACCAACATGTCCGGCTTCAGCAACACCGAGGAAGAGCAGACTCTCAACCAGCTACTCGTTGAAATGGATGGTATGAACAGATCGGATTTATTTTTTGTCATTTTATCAATTTATTGACGAGGTGGTTTTTAAAAAGTTTGGAGATTCGCTCTGTTTACAAGAAAGTACTTTATTTATCTACGTTTTCACACGTTCACCTTCAAAACACGTCGCTATGCACAGCAATACAGTGCTAACAGCGTTCTTCTGGAACCTTCTGCGATTCGCGCCAGACCTCCGTAACGGTGTCAAAACGGCGAGCCGGATCTTCATCTTGTGTGAATTAATCAATTGATCAGATTAATTAGGTCAAGCGAACCAGTGGATCAGACCCTAGGTTTGACTCTGCTCCTGTCTTTGTCTCCTCTAGGTATGGGAACCACCGATCACGTCATTGTCTTGGCGTCCACCAACCGAGCAGATATTTTGGACAATGCTTTGATGAGACCAGGTCGGCTGGACAGACACATATTTATTGACCTCCCCACTCTCCAGGTACTGTTCATTCAGATGGAATCATTTGTAGACGTGCAATCTTCATCTCTAATGTTCTGATGATTTTTAGGAGAGAAAGGAGATCTTTGAGCAGCACTTGAAGATCCTTAAGCTTTCCCATCCTGCAGATTTCTACTCCTTGCGTCTGGCGGAGCTCACGCCTGGCTTCAGTGGTGGGTTTTTTAGATTTTATCAAGCTCTTCATAAAGCCCCTTTAGATGAATGAATTTCCTCTCCGAGCTCATTTGAGGTTTCTCTGACTGTGACAGGTGCTGACATCGCAAACATTTGCAATGAAGCGGCTCTTCACGCGGCCCGTGAAGGCTACAAGACCATTGATACGTTTAATTTTGAATATGCCGTGGAGAGAATTATTGCAGGTACAACAGCGTCCTCGGACTCGTCCTCACTCATCTTATCTTTGCTTATTATTTTTATCTAGTCTTATATTTGCTTTTTGCAATGAGCAGGCAGCGTTAAGAAGAACAAGATCTTGTCGAAATCGGAGAGGAGGGTGGTGGCGTTCCACGAGTCAGGCCACGCTCTTGTGGGATGGCTGCTGGAACACACAGAAGCCGTCATGAAGGTACAGAACGTGTTACATATTGTGTTTCACACGTGTATTTGGATTGTTTAAAATGTCATGTTTAATGTTTATGGAGGTATTTTTCTTCTCTACATGGGGTTTCTCACCTCCGGTAGGTGTCCATAGCACCGAGGACCAACGCTGCTCTAGGCTTCTCCCAGATCCTGCCTAAGGACCAGTACCTGTTAACCAAAGAGCAGCTGTTTGAGAGAATGTGCATGGCTCTGGGTGGCAGAGCCTCTGAAGCCATTACATTTAACAAAGTCACCACAGGTATGTTTATTCTGCCCACACACACACACACACACACACACACACAGTTGCCTTGTATTAGTCCCAGTAAAGGGGCATGACCTCAAAGCCCACTTTTGAGCAAGACGGCACTTTGTGCCCATTAATCACACCGAAGGGGGCGTGGCTTATGTGCATATAAATTACATGGGAGCAAGACGGCACTTTGTGCCCATTAATCACACCGAAGGGGGCGTGGCTTGTGTGCATATTAATTACATTGGGGGTGGGGGGTGGGGCTCGGGGCGCATTAACCAAACTGAAGGGGGCGTGGCCTCCGTGTGCATTAATCATATGGAAGGGGGAGTGGCCTTTGTGTGCATTAATCACACGGAAGGGGGTGTGGCCTCATTGTGCTTTAATCATACTGAAGGGGGTGTGGCCTCAGTGTGCATTAATCATAATGAAGGGGGTGTGGCCTCTCTGTGCATTAATCATAATGAAGGGGGTGTGGCCTCAGTGTGCATTAATCACACTGAAGGGGGGGATGTGACCTCCTGTATCAATCAGTCCCTGTGCTCATGTTCATCATATGCTGAGAAGGAGACACGGCTTCCTAATAAATAAAGTGAATATTGTTTACTGGCACTCAGAACCCTAAAGTATACACAGCACAGGGAACTACCACGTGAACACCACATTAAACTAATTCCACTGTACACAGGTGCTCAGGATGATCTGCGAAAGGTGACACGTGTCGCCTACGCCATGGTCAAGCAGTATGGCATGGTGCCTAATGTTGGACAGGTGTCCTTCCCTGAAACAGATCAACAGGCGGGTATCGGGCGCAGGCCCTTCAGCCAGGCCCTCCAGCAGCAGATGGACCATGTGAGCGAACACACACATAGAAAACAGTCTATGATTTTATATTTTAGAGTCAGTAAATGCACAGGAATAACGAATCGTGACTGTTGATGTTCTTCAGGAAGCGAAGATGTTAATTGCACGTGCGTACAGACTCACGGAGAAACTGCTCCTGGATAACAGGGACAAACTTGTACTGGTGAGTCACATTGAGAAATATCACTGATTTATCTCATGCACTTCTAATGGATGTAATGCGTTCAGACTCTTACTATCCAAAGTATGAAATACATGAGGTGGATGGATGGATGGATGGCAGGTTTGGGTCTCCTAGTTCAAGTGCATGGAAAATTTAGTTTTGGGGAAGAACCATATATGGTTGGAAAAATCAGATGTTCTAATACTTTTGTCCATATACGTTTTATCACATGTTATTCAGCGATGTTTATAGACTACTCAGCAGTCTTATTCATGAGAATGAAAGATGAAAAACTCACCATGACACGTCCGTGTTCTAGTTGGCCGACGCGCTCCTCGAGCGAGAAGTGGTGAACTACGATGACATTGAGGCTCTGTTCGGCCCGTCTCCGCACGGCCCCAAAAAGATGATCGCCCCTCAGAGCTGGATCGAAGCAGAGAAGGATAAGCAGGACGTGGGAGATGAGGAGCCTCCTACGCCCCCTAAAGCACGGAGGGAAGAAGAGTACGAGAACCTGGGGCCGAAGTGATCCTCCTACTGTAAATATATACAGAAGTTTGTGGACACCTAGAAAATTCCTATGTGCTTATTTTGCATTTTGCTCTTCTGGGAAGATGTTCCACTAGATTTTTGTGGAGATTTGTGCTCATTCAGCTACAAAGGGTTGTTCATTGGTCTGTAGTGTTGGAGCGCTATAGCAGATCTTCCACTCTAGCTCATATAAAGCAGATCTTCATGGAGCTGGCTCTGTGCAACTCCAGGAAACACATGAAAGGCTAGTTTTTTTTGAAGATGCATTATAGGAAGAGAGCTGATTGGTCAGTTTTTTTTTTTTTGGGACGTCCTGCTGTGTAATTTTTAATATTTAAATACATGTGAAAGCAGCCAATGAAAACGTCCCTCTGTTCATCATTTAAAGGACTATTTTATTTATTTTGAAGCAATCTGTGAAATTATTGTTCTCGCGGTAGCCGTGATGTCGTGTACTCTCTAAAATAAATAAATAAATAAACGTCCTCGCAGGTTATCAGAGACGTGTCCTGACAAACCTCACAGATTGTTTTTTATATATTTTCCTGTACAAGCGTACGTTCCAGTGTAAAGATGTAATTTTTGTGTTGAATAAGTGAAACAGCACCGCGGTTGCCTTTTTCTTTTATTTTACAAAATGTCACGACAATTCGTAAGAAATAAATATGAAAAGAAAAAAAAGATTCCTTGCACAAAAAAAAAAAAACAATAGTAAAAGAAGGAATAAATGTTTTTTGGGAGTAAAATGTTTTATAAAGCCGTAATGAATAAAGAAACGCTTTCGGAACTTTATATACAATCGTATAAAAAACAAGTATCACAAAATTACTACACAATGTTCAGTGTCTCATTTATCAGAAAAGCATCTCATAGTGCTTTCATTTATAAAAAAACAAAACATGCTTCTAGTGTATTTTTTCATTATATATTTATATATATTTTTAATTTTTTTATTATTATTTTGCAGTAAAAACCTCGGCCTCGTTCACGCAATTTGTTCATCCAGGGTTTGCAGGTTTCCTCTGACTTCTCCGGTTTCCTCCGACAATTGATGTAATGATGTTCTACTAGCTTTGGTGGAGATTTGTGGAGATTCATTCAGCCACAATGGTGTTAGTAACGTTGACATGTGGTGAGGAGGCCTGGGGTGCAGTCAGCATTCCAGCTCAACATGTCTATAAGGGTTTGGAGGTCTTTAGCAGAAGATCTTCCACTGATTTAGGAACAGATTTGAATGAAGGGAAAGTTTTATTCTCCAGCATTCAGACATTTGGAGAAGAAGCACACGGAGGAGAAGGGAAGAGTTTGGAGAAGAAGCACAAACTGCTGGAAAAGCCAGGTATTTGCAGATAATTAGTGTTAGGAGCTCTGAATCCTAAAAGGAAAAAATGGTTCTTCTTACATCTATCTCTTATTATAATGCACTTTTCTTTTTTCTTTTTTTTTTTAAAGAATGTAAAAGCACCATCATGTCAGCGTTGTGAAATAACTCGCTGATCCGTAACGGCGCTGTGGGAGAAAAAAAACGGCTCATGCCGTCTCTCACTTGACAGCATTGAACTTTTAAAAGAACACCCTGGAGGCCAATTTAAGAAGCTTCTGCAGGTTCTTGTTCGATGATCCACACACACACACGTTCCTCATCAGTAGTGCCTACATCACCGAGCCCTTAATGCGTACAGTGGGGAATGTGGGAATGATGTTGAAACACTTTCTCCTGGAGTTTTGGTTCAGGAGATACATATATAAATATATCTAGAAAAAACATGTGCTTTGAGGGGAAAAAAAAAAAAGAAATCTTGTGTAGGCACAGACGGTATGAGGATGACTAGCGCGGGTCGTACATGTTAGCCAGTTTCTTGAAGCGCGGTCCCCAGTCGTTAAGGTAGTCGTAGTCCTGATCTTCGTCTGAGCCGCAGGAAGCGATGGAGCTCAGGCTGCCCGCGACAGAAGCGTTTCCTTCGAAGTCGTAGATCAGAGCCGTGTCGAAAGGAGGCACGTTGGGGTCGTTGTCTGCAACGTCCAGACACTGCAGAGAAGAAATGATAAACGGCTCTGTGATCTCACATGAATACTGATGATAGTCAGAAGAACATAAGAAGGAAGAGAGAAACTCGAATAAATAAATAAATGATCATTAAAACCTTTTAATTATAATAAAATTTCATTGTATTATTATTGTGTTATTTTTATTTTTTTTTTCGTAATCCTGACTCGTTTTGTTCGTTTGTTTGTGTAGCAAAAGATCGGTATGTGCTCCTTTTCCCAACATCTTATTCAACATTTAGTTCTCGTTTCCTCTTCTAGTAACCTCCACTCTTCTGGGAAGATGTTTCACTAGATTGTGTGGAGGTTTCATTTGTTCAATAGGGTTGGAGCTCCATAGCAGGAGATCTTCGACTCAAACTAATGTAAACTCATGAAGCTGGCTTGAACTAGGAGAGCTGGATCTACTAAGATCAAGTGAAGGGAAAGTTCATCCACCTCATCTAAAGAAATCCTATACAAATGTGTGCCCTAAAGTTTGTGGTAACAGTTTGGAGAAAAAGGACCACATATGGAAGGAAAAGTCTGCTGTCCCAATACTTTTGGATGCATCATGCGCACCTTTAAAACGAAATGAAATAGAAAACAAAACGAAAAACCCTATAATAACAATCTCTTTTATTGCCTTTTTTAATAGAAAATTTTTTTACCCCTTATTTTTTTTACATTTATGAAGAATTTATTTTCACGTACATCACTGATGAAATCTTCAATGTCGGTAGGTTCTCCTTTAGGTTTGCGTGGGTACGCAGGTGAAGGTAAGTTGTACGGAGCATCTTTCCGGAGTGGCTGCTTCCATTTAGGATGACCGGATCCTGGTGGACTGAAGGATTCCGGAGGAGGAACCATGTGATTCGGGGTCCTCAGGAGATCAATGTTGAAGGCATCCTGCAAGAGAAGAAACCAGAGTGATTTCTGTCTGTTAATGTGCACAAGCTGGATGCAGTATAACAGTTTAAAACCATCCTGGTTCTGATATGGGTTTTGTAAATGATATAGAACATAAACATGACATGGATAATCCTTACAACATAAAGCAAAGTGGGTAAGACCACTCAAGTGATGGAAAAGTCCAAAGTCCTGGGCTGTGATTCCAAAAAAGTTGAATTATTATTGAAACGCAAATCTGAGTAAATAAATACAACTGAGAAATCACAGTCTGAACCTTCATGCCATTTCAGTCATTTAATTAAATTCAATTCAGTTTTTAATAATGAATATTGTCTTGAAGCAGCTTTACAGAGGTTATAATATATACAGTTATTATTGTAAGTATATCCCTAATGAGGGAACATTTAAAATGTGGCAGGGAAAAACCCTGAGATGGGATTCGGTAGAAAACTTAAGAAGAACCAGACTCGAAAGTGAACCTGTTCCATCTGAGTGGCACCAAATGACCACATTTTCCTTTTAATACAAGCGTTTCTTTTATTCACCGCCATCTTTTTATCCAACATGTGACTTTGGTTCTTCTCTTAACCAATTTCCAACATGCCTCTGGTGTAAACTGAGACACATCCCTGCACTCATGCAGATCATCTATCAGTACCGTGCATTAAATCAGACGCAAAACAATTCACTAACATTAGTTTGTTTATTTAACTGTAGTGTTATAAAACTCAGATAACTGTCTCAAGACCATGTTCTGAAGGTCTGATCTCAGTCTGAACCAGATTTAATCTCAATCTTGCATCATAAATTTAAGATGATTTTATTTCAAGATTGGTCAAGAACATCACTTCTGGGATTTCACTAAATTGCAGATGCCTTGTCTGATTTATTAGTTAACATCATTAATGTGATCAGAATTAAAACCTTTTGCTTCAAACAAAACCAGTGTCGAATTTCTAATTCGGTTTCTTTTGGTGCCGTTGTGCGGGTCAGAAATAAACATGGGATTGGAAAACAGTACTAATATAAAATCTTGAGATCTTTTTCATAACATCTGATATAATAAAGCCATATCACAAGCGCAAGAGAGCTGTTTTTAGCCATATTTTTGTGTGCACAGAAATGATATTGGTGGATGATAAATTATATTAAAAAAAAGCATTCAATAAAAATGTTTATTTCAGTTCTTGAATTATTATTTTTTGGCTCATAGAAATAAAAGGAGAATTCCTACACATAAAATTCACTTCTGCAATCACTTTTCATTATTAGCCTTTTATTACAACTTTTAATCGTAAGAGTTACGCTGCTATTTTGGTATTTAAAGAGCTTAAATTGCTAATTGTTTTAGTCCTGGTTCTGATGTTTAATCCCTGATTTAAGTGGTGATTTAAGTGGTCTTGACTACAATACTATATACCTGTATTTGGTAAAATACAATTAAATGTAAATAAAAATTTCTATAAAAAATAAACTGTGCACACTTGTGATCATTAATTAGCAAAACAGTCTACAGTTATAGTTAGCATCTTAACTCGGTAATACAATAAAACCAATAATAACTAGCTGTTTTTACAAATGTTTGAGATCGGCTTCCAAACATTAGGTAGACAATAATCTCCCTTATGAATGCTAAAACTGTTTAGCGAGTAACTAGCTGCATGAATGCTAAGCTAGCAACAGCTGTATGTTTGATTATGGAGGAAAAAGGGTTCATTAGAAACTAAAATTAGCTTCCAAATTAGATTGATAACAGTAAAAATCTATGAATGAACATGTTAATTAATAGCATTAACTATAATCACACTATAAAGTCTCAGGGAGTTTTTTTTTCCTCATTGCTGTTTATTAGGGATCGTCATTAGGTACACACTTTTAGGGATGAATGTTTTGAGCATTTTCATGCTATGCATTTCAGTAAATCTGCTTTGTGACAATGTATACTGTAAAAAAACAACATTCTATACAAATAACTAAACTAAATTGAAAGTGTTTTTTAAGGACTGAGGTGCCATTTTAAAAGCTATTTTTAAAAAAACTCTGCCTTTTGAATGCCTTTGTGGTTGTTATTAGAAGACTGAAATGTGTCAGCTGCATGAATTCCCCAGGCTAATTCAGAGCTTCTCTGTGCCATACATGGTGTGTATCGGTGTTTCCCACAGACTCACCACACACCAGCTGCTGCTCTCCACTCCCTCGGTCTGCCTCACCCCAAACATACCACACAGTGGGCTGTTTCACACGTTTTCATGCTCTCACACACACACACAAATCCATAAATACATTATATGGCCAAAAACTATAAGGACACCTGACTTTCAGAGCCATATGTAGTTCTTCTGCAAACTTTAGCAGAAAGTTGGAGGTACAGAAATGTTCAGGACGTCTTTGGATGCGGTTGTATGAAATGTTCCAGTTTAATGGAAAAATGCTTTACATAGGTTAAAGTGGAACATCTACTGTAGAGAGCATTGACCTTTAACCCTATTAAACAACGAATGTGAACGCTGACTGCACCACCAGGCCTCCTCACCTCATCTACATCAGTATCTGACATCACTCACCAGAAGTGTGGAGGTTATTAAATTAGCAACTGGAGACTAAATGTGAAATGAAATTAAAAAAAGAAGCACCTATGATCAGGTGTCCATAAAATTTCGTTCAAATCGGTTTGTTAATCCTCACCTCGTCTTCCTCTCCCCCTCCCTGCTCATCGTAGTTCAGTACATTGTCACGTATGTCATCGTCTGATTCTCCAATCAGCAGACCTCCTCCCTTTTTAACACCACGCCTGGTGCAGCTCCTCATGGCCACGGCGAGGAGCAACAACACTGAGCAACACACACACACACACACACACACACACACACACACACACACACACACATATATATTTATATGTGATGTAACTGCTTTCTGATAGAGTGTAACGGTACATGTATTCCTTTTAATGTGCGGAACATAGTTTATTTATATTTTGTTTCCTCAGGAATGTATTAAGTGGCGGACCACAAGTTTGTTAAGTCACTGGCACTTTAAACGAATTTTTTTTTACAACTATTATTATTCTTAAAAAGATACACAACAATGCCAAGGATATAAAAAAGAAACTCGAGTTATTGCAGTGTCACAGTGGCTACTCACTCTGTACTGGAAATACGATTTGTTTTGCGCATGCATATGTAAAATATTCTAATTGTTTGTCTAAATGTCAATATGTTAAATATTCTATTCCAAATATGTTAAATATGCAGGTTAAAGAATCTATAGTGTTCTCATTAACCGATAACCAGGAAGTGTCTGGCAGCTAATGTTAGCGCTATGGAATCTTTACCATTTTATATCCAGCTTCAAGAATTTCTCTTAAAAGGAGAAAATCCAGACAATTCCAGTTTTTCATATAATTTTTCTGTTTATTAAATTTGATTAAATTAATGTAATTAATTACTCAATTTAATTAATATAATAAAAAAGTGTATTGCATTATGTTGACGTTTTTTTTATATTTTTTATCAAATATTATATTATATTATTTTATATTATTTTACCAAGCAGGCATTTTATTAAAACGTTTTAAAACTGTAAAATGTTAAAATGTTGATAATCACATATCAATAATAATAAAATGCGTTAATTAAAACGACAAGCAGTTTGATGTTTTGCATTTCAGAACTGTAACTGAACCGAAATCGAACCGAACTGTGATTTATAGAGAATTTTGTGTAGCGTTACACTCTTACTTTCAGATATATTTTTTCAACTACAATAAATAAATGCACTCATAACTTCATCTCAGCCTCAAGAAAAAAAAAAAAAGAACTTACATATCAGAAGAGCAACACTGGCCATGATGATCATAAGAGCGATAAAGCTGATTCCCGCTCTTGTTCCAAAAATGGCCGCCGCTGTGGCGCTCATACATTGTCCGACTCTATCGCATGGACACACGGTCACGTTCACCAATGCGTTGGAGGAGAGAGAAGGAGAACCCGAGTCTGATACAGTGATCGGGATGGAGAACTCCCCCTGATCTATATCTATCACAGGCTGCAGCATGGCGTGAGTCTCTGCACAGGACAGAAAAGCAGACATGGCAGTTTTAACATTAAGAGGGTTACAGTGTTGGACAGTAATGAAGTTAATGTCATTTGTTACTGTATTTAAGTAGTTTTTTCGTGTATCTGTACTAATTTCCATTCGAAAATTAAAACCTATCTGGTGAAACACGCAGCGAGTCACCAATCAGGATCGAGCGCACGCTCTGTTTTACACGTGTTCAGATCGGCGCTCGGTGAATCTACTGATCACCAACATACAGTTCAGCATCAGTTCAACATCAGGCAGAACATTTAGAGAGGAATAAATGATGAAGAAACTCCAGACTCGAACTCACGACAACACACGGGACCTCGTTTACATGAGTCACATTCGAGTCTTTTTACATAAACATGATTTGATTAAAAGTTTTGTGACTGAAATGATAATAGGAAAATTATAGCCATAATAAATCATAGTACTTTGGATACTTAAGTACATTTGAAGGCTTTTTAAAGGGACACTTTTACTTTTATTGGAGGAATATTTTACAGAGTAGATCTTTACTTATTTGTCTACTTCCTCCACCGCTGGTTTTGAAGAATTTGTTTTCCCAAAAATAATTAAACAATGTGGACAAAGGCAACCTTTTTAAGAGTCACTACTGGATTTCAACCTGAAGAACACCAAGCACTAGAGCTCACAGACGTCTGAGTTTTGCTGCACTTGATTAGGAACTCTAAGATGGATGGATGGAGGGATTGTACTGTATGGATGCTGTAACTAGATGTATGGGTGCTGTGATGGTTTGATAGATAAACTGATACCATTTAACTGTATGATGGTCCAGTTTAATGCCATGTCTCCATCAGCAAGCTCAAAGCTGAAAGGGTCAGCATGAGGGGCGTGGTCCTCATCTACAGCGCTGATCAGCAGGCCGAGTCTGTGTCTCTCTCTGTTACTGCACACGATGCCACTCAAAGGGATGAGCACAGGAGGAAAATCATTGGTCTCCCACAGTGTGATCTCAAGAGAAGCCATTATGGAAGTACCACCCGCATCTGAATGAAGAAGCAGCGATGAGTGATTGATTTTTTTTTGTTCTAGACAATCAAATAGTTTACTAATACATTTGTTGTGTACTCACCCATGTCTGTGACCTTCACCATGGCTCTGTACTTGCTCTTCTTAATGTATGGGGAGCGAAGGCTGAAGTTCTTCTTGGCTGAAATCTCTCCAGTTTCAGGGTTTATCAACAGCCATTTCTCAGGATCGTGAGTAATTTCAAATCTGAGTATGAAGAACGAAATTACATTTCTCTACGTATGGAATTTAAGCAAATGTTGACCAGTGCAAATACAGAAAAGGGAAAATTATAGACATTATATGATATAATTTTAATTTTATATAATACATAAAATGATTAAAGGTGTAATTTGAAATAAACAGTATTTTCAGGTCTTAGTCGAGAAGCTTCAAAATGATTTCATGTTTAAAAATTGAAAGTAAAATACCTGAGTTTGGAATTCTCCGCATCATGAGCGATGTTGGAGATGAGGACAGTCCCTGGTTTAATGGACTCTGGGGCTTTCACCTCTATAGGGTTTGAATAAAAACGCGGTGCTTCGTTCTCATTTAGAACTTTGATGGTGACGGTAGCAGTGCTGATCCTTTCATACGGAGCTTTAATACTCAGAGGGACTTCGTTCTCTGCTCTCACGGTGAGCTGGTACTCTGGTCGAGACTCGAAGTCCAGAGGCTACAAAAAATTGAGAAGGAAATTGTACTCTATTGTACAGATTTGAGGGCGACTTTTTTCACAAATTTGTTGTATCTCTATCGTCATCGTAAAATGGAAAAACTTGGGGACCAGTTACATGCAGCTGGTAGATAAAATGCCAGACCAGTAAAAAGCTCGAGTCTACCAAATACTAGTACAACTACCACCACTATTACCATTATTACTACCTTTACTAATACTAATATCTACACAAGACTACTATAGTTTCACTATAACTAGCATTACTACAAATAATAATAATTTGTAAAATTAATAATAATCTAAATAATATTTCTATTACTGCTGCTCATAATAATATGACTGTTATATTGATGACGTACCTTCACTAAAAAGATGATCCCCTGGTTGGTGACATGGTCAGTCCTGATGGCAAAATTTCCAGATATATCTCCTTTAATGATGGAATAAGTAATCCTCCAGTTGTCACCGTTCTTCTCATCTTTATCCGTAGCGTTCACTCTGCCGACATCCACTCCCACTTTATTCTCCGTGGCAAACATAGTGTACTGAAAACACAGCAGAGCGCTCACACTTTGGTGCTTAACAGGAAAAGTAAACAGTGTGTGTATGTGAGTGTGTGTAGTAGAGATACCGTGTTAGGCTTGAACTGTGGGGCATGGTTGTTAATGTCTGTGATGTGAATGATGGCTCGTGCTGTGCTGGTCAGACCCATTCCAGACATATCGGCTACCTGCAGGGTCAGACGGAACGACTGCACCACCTGGGAGGAGGAGAAACAGTAAAGAGGAAGTAAATCTGGAATGGGATATTCTAGATGCACTTAGTGGTCAGTGTCCATTTACTTTTGGGAAAGTAGATAGTAGAAAGTAGAAAGTCTATCTATCTATCTATCTATCTATCTATCTATCTATCTATCTATCTATCTATCTATCTATCTATCTATCTATCTCTGTCTGTCTGTCTGTCTGTCTGTCTGTCTCTATGTCTGTCTCTATGTCTGCCTATGTATCTGTCTGTCTGTCTGTCTGTCTGTCTGTCTGTCTGTCCAACTGACCATCCATCTATCTATCTATCTATCTATCTATCTATCTATCTATCTATCTATCTATCTATCTATCTATCTATCTATCTATCTATCTATCTATCTATCTATCTATTTATCTATCTATCTATCTATCTGTCTGTATGTATGTCTGTCTGTCTGCCTATGTATCTGTCTGTCTGTCTGTCTGTCTGTCTGTCTGTCTGTCTGTCTGTCTGTCTGTCCAACCAACCATCTATCTATCTATCTATCTATCTATCTATCTATCTATCTATCTATCTATCTATCTATCTATCTGTCTATTTGTCTGTCTGTCTGTCTGTCTGTCTGTCTGTCCACCTGCACATCCATCCATCCACCAATCCATTCACCCATTCATCCATCCATCCATCTGTTTTTTCAGGCAACACCTACGTCTTGATCCAGTCCCACATCTCGTGTGTAGATCACTCCAGTGACGTTATTGATGCCAAACATGGTCTTGTTGATGCTGAAAGGTGGAACGCTCTCCTGAGCTGTTATGGAAAAGCTCAGCACCGAGTTGTCTGTGTTGGGATCATCAGCATCTGTCGCTGATACAGTCAACACTGAAGTACCTGAACAGAGAACACACACAATGATCTATAAATATACACTAGATTGACAGTTGTTTATGGACACCTGAGCTTGAGATTGGTATGTGCTTCTTTTTGAACATCTCTTTTCACATTTAGCTGTTATAATAAGCTCCACTCTTCTGGGAAGATGTTCTACTAGTGCAAATTTGTGGAGATTCATTCTGCTACAAGGGTGTAAGAATGTTCAGGTACTGATGTAGGTGAGGTGAGGAGGTCTGTGGTGTGGTCAGGGTTCACATTCATTATGTTTAATAGGGTTTAGAGATCTATAACAGGAGATCTTTCACTCCAACCCATGTATCTTCATGGAGCTGGCTTTGTGCAGAGGGGCATTGACATTATGGAACAGGTTCGGGTCTCCTAGTTGAAGTAAATTTCATGCTACTGCACCCAAAGTCGTCCTACACAATTGTGTATCCGGCACTGAGGGTTTTCTTTACCTGGAATGGAGAATTCTGGTACAGATCCAACAAACTCCTCTTTTATAAAGGCCGGTCTGTTGTCGTTCTGGTCCAGGACGTAGATCTCGATGGTGGTGGGGTTCTCCAGACGTTCTCCACTGGGCGACAGGGCAAAGGCTTTAAGCTGAGGACACACAAATACATGATTGATCTTAACTTTTTTTCAGTCACATTTTTTCTGCATCTAAAACACTTAACCCCTAAAAACATGAACCAGCTGCCTACGAGCTGCTCCTACGCTCCCCAGGAGACACGTCCCTGCTATTTATGGCCCTTGATGTACCGTGAAGCTCTTGTGAGTCTCTCTGTCCAGAGGCATTTTGCTCTTAATCCATCCTGTTTTATCATCTATTTCGAAGAGGTCCTTTGGCTCCTGGTCGACCCCGGGGCCCTCCAGCTTGTAGATCACCTCTCCACTGAAAATCTTGTCTGATTTGATCTGCAAAGGAAACGAATGGAAGTTATTTAAGACACATGGTAAACAGCTCAGGTCCAAGATGTGTGTTAGAAACAGGTCACTAGTACAGAAGCATTAGCATTACAATTCTGACTGAAGTACTGAAGTATTAGCATTACATCTGCTGTTACCTCATGCTAACATAAAAACTGTATATTTGTTTATAATGTGTGTATGTGTGTCTGTGTGTGTGTGTGTGTGTGTGTGTGTGTGTGTGTGTGTGTGTGTGTGTGTGTGTGTGTGTGTGTGTGTGTTACTTTTCTTTCCTGCTTTTGCTTCATGTTAATTACCTGGACCAGGTTTTCAGGGACCTGCTTGCTGTTCTCAGAAACACGGATGGGTGGAATGATCCAGTCTCTCTTTACTCGGCTCAGACCTGGAGTCTTCACTCTCCAGGGATACAGAACATCTGGGTTCAGGTTATGGCTCCTTACCTGGGGGCTGCATATAACCTGCAGCGAAGGTGGGAATATCAACTGAAGATATTTATATTTTCCACACCAACACATGCAAGATGTAACCCTAAAAGTGAACATGAAGCATGGCTAATGTGGAATCCAGCAAGTGAAAGCTCTCTTGCTCTATCCTGCTGTTACACACACACACACACACACACACACACACACACACACACACACACACACACACACACACACACACACACAGCTGTCTTCCAGAGGAATGAGCTCCCTTTACCAACCCAAGGCCTGCACACTGATACACTGATACACACATTATTAGCCTGCATGTTCAACGCTCTGAACTCACGCCTGAACTCCTTCCAACCAATCACAATCCAGAATTTACGCCAGAACTCCTTTCAGCCAATCACAATCCACTATTCACACCCGAACTCTTCCCAGCCAATCACAATCCAGTATTTACACCAGAACTGCTTTCAGCCAATCACAATCCACTATTCACACTTTCTAGGGGATAAAGCTGTAATAAAACAGAGGAAAGTGTCATATACTGTCTATGACTTTTTTTTTGGAAAGTAGAACAGATCCTTTATCCATTTTGCAAATAAAGATTCAATCTGCAAAAGTGTAGCAAAAATAAAAAAGATGTCAGAGCGTGAGGTTCCTACTGTCCTCTATTTTCACTTGAAGGTCAAAGATGGAGAAGTCAGGGAGGAAACTCAGCACTGAGAAAAAGGAGTTATATATGCTAGTTATTGTGTAACTCTTGCCTTCATCTTGTGTTAAAATCCTTAATTAATTAATTGCTATACATTCAAATTGTTTTAATGTTCGCAAGTCAACTGTAGGACTGTATCTCACACCACTCTCGCACTCACTCACCCCTATTAACATTTTAAAGTCACCTACTAGCATTTTCCCCCAGAATGTAGGAGGAAACCCATGTGACCAAGTCTAGAACATGCAATACTCTCACACAGACAGTAACTCAGAGCTCAGGACCGAACCTGCAACTCCGTGGTCCCTTCACAGAAACATTATTCATCTAACTTGCTATGGTTTGGAGCCATAATGACACACATTCTCTCGTACACTGCTCCCCCTATAACAGCTGTGACTATAATAGTTTAAGCTAGTGCCGTTGAATGGAACTTCTGGCACTACGGCATGCCTGAGAGCCTCGGCTACAGAATGGCAGTCATGCTAAACACTCACATGCGCGGAGTTCGAGCGATCTAATCTTAGCACATCCTGCATTCTTTTGTGCTCTTGTGCATCGTTTGGCAGAACCCACAAACATCAGCACGGCTTCTAGGTGACTCTAGATTACAATTGTTGGCATCATTAAGAATGAATTACGATCTACTAGATACTAGTAACTATCTGGGTGGTACACTTTGGTGGTCTGCTGATGTGTTTAACAGTACAGGGATTAGCTACTTTGCAATTTTATCAATTAACCATGCCCTTTAGGCACAGGGACAGGCCACACTTGCTCACTTTCCTTAAGAGTTTATTGCCCGGTCAAGCCTGTAACTCAGATTCCTTACAGCCTGTAATGTGACCCCGTGACCAGCAGAAGTGTTTGAACAGTTGTAGGTAAGGATGAGGGGGGGAGCATGTTATTTTTCACCAGTTGCTATGCTTTTTGGCAGATACAAATTCTCCCATCACCTGCCTCACCTGAATAATTGAAAACTGATAAGAATGAATGAAGGCGAATTTAGTGAATTATTTCCTGTTTTATAGATACATTTTAGAATTTCTTGATCCTAGAAGATGCACAAAAGCTTCCTAAATATTTTCAGTATCATTTTAACCAGTGACTTTACTTCGGTTTAGTGCATTACTAATATCAGCAGCAAAGCTCTTTAATACGTCATCATTTAAGACTTATATCAGGGGTCCCTAAACTACGGCTTCTAGATATGATATGAGAATGTTTTACTCATATAATATGTGTATTTACTACTAAAATGTTCCTTAGTTATTAATAGAGGTCGAGACATTGATAGTTGGTCACTGCAACTATTGGCTATTGGCAAAAATCCATACCGATAGTTTTTCCGGCTTCTGGTCAGCGGTCTTTATGAAAGCGGCCTCTAGAGGCGAATCATTGATCACACATTAATCCAGAGCGATTTTTTTCTTATTTATGCAGTTGGATAATAAGGATTTTGTTTAGAGGCCCAGCAATGGCAGCTTGGAAGTGCAGGATTTTATTTCCCAACCTTTTAATCAGAAGTCTTAACCACTAAATTGTTTTAAAATGTATAATTTTCTGCTTTCTCAGTTTGGACTGATCTCAGGTTTGCTCCAGTGCTCTAGCGCCAAATGGGATTGGTATGAAATGTGATTTCAGTTTGACTTTACATTTGTAGGATCTCCCAGTCACTTTGCAGGTGCTCTGGACAGCAGGTCTCTTCTGGAGCCTCCCGAACAAAAAATTGTGAAATTGGTGAGCTTGTGCATTCTTTTACCTGTCATGTTGAATATTTAATGGAAAGTCATATAAGCACTATAATTTATTTTCTCGTTTTCCGTTGTTTTAGAGTTGGAGAAGTTCTGATACAGCTAAACAGACTGATACACATTATAGTATTCCGCAGCAGCTGCAGATGATAAAGGATTTGCTAATGAAGCAGCATTCAATCGCAACCTGTCTGACTATAATAGATTTAATCTTCTCTAGCAGTGTTTTGCTCCAAACCTGATTTAGATTGCACTGACCTTGAATCATGTCGGGGTTTTGTAGAATTAAATGTAATGACTGACTTGAAAAAGCTTCTGGCATGCTGCCTAAGAGATGTGCCCAGATCCTGCCCCAGCCTCTCTGTGACCATGTGCCAGCCTACCAGTCTTGCTGACGCCTTCTTGCTGATACAGAATACAGTGAATGAAAGCTTATCACACGGCACGTGGGGTCTGCTTCAAGACGAACTGGCCTTCATCCCAGACATAGTGACTGGCACTGGAATGAGCTCCAATGTCCAGGGGATACCTGACATTAGTTTATTTATATGCAATTACAGTGAGGTCGAAGTGGGAACACAGTATCAACCTTCATAAACTTCATAGAACTTTCTTTATAAACAATGCTGTAAATAAATAACCAAAACACAAGACTTTCCACTTATCATCAGAAGTTAATTGAATTCACATTGTCTTGCATTTAACCTCGTTCACCTCAAGAGTCTGGCGTTCCAAAAGGAATGCATTTGCAGCTGCCAAAAGGATGTAAGTCTTATAAAATATGCACCTGAGCTTACTATTCTTCAACATCCAATTCCACATGTAGTTCCCATTTGCTGGTATAATAACCTCCAACCTTCTGGGAAGATGTTTAGTCTTTTTGTGCTAATCCAGAAACAAGGGCATTAATAAAGTCGGGTACTGATGTAGGTGAGAAGGTGAGGAGTGTTCACATTCATCTCCAAGGTGTTTGATAGTGTTTATAGCTCTATAGATCTTTCACTCCAACCCATGTAAAGCAGATCTTCATGGAGCTGTCTTTGTGCACAAGGTCATCATCAGCTCGAACAGGTTTGATCTATAAGATCTCAAAAACAAGCTTTACACTTTCTCACTAACAGGATGTCTTGACATCAACATAAGTGCTGGAATGACCATTTATAGCTGCTATAACGTAAGTGATAACAGAAACCAGCTTGTTCTGCAAACTTATTAGGGACATTTCGACACCGAGTGGAAACACTGTATTACTGTTTCACTGATTACTTTCCTAGAGCAGCATGCCCTCGCATTTACCAGCAACTCTCTTTCCTCACGGTCCATCTCGGGTGTCACTGCAGACAAGATGTCTCAAATATCAATGCCTACTGAATGTGTTCCTGTTCTGTGGGCATCTTAGAAAGCTGAACTGTGACCTACATATTAACTGAGCGTTTTCTGGTGCTTGTGTTTGTTAAAAAAAAGGAATTTATTTATTTAATATTAGTTATATATATTGTTATAGTTATATGTATTGTATATATATATATATATATTTAATTATTATTAAGGCCACATTACTGTTTTTAATGTGGCCTTATTGAATGTATTTATTCGTTTTTTTAGGTTTATTGATTCTAAAGTTTTTCACACATTTTCTTCATTACCTGGTGTCATCATCGTCTCATCTATCTATCTATCTATCTATCTATCTATCTATCTATCTATCTATCTATCTATCTATCTATCTATCTATCTTTTTAATTATTAATTAATTATTATTTTTAAAGACTAATGTTGAAATTAGAAGGTTTATCCTGCCTCTTATTAATTAACTCCAGCTTGAATTCATACTCCTGTGACTGGAAAACAAGTCATCAATGTCCTCTACCAGATCACAAACCAGTCTATCTATCTATCTATCTATCTATCTATATATATATCTTTTTAATTATTAATTAATTTTTAAAGACTAATGTTGAAATTAGAAGGTTTATCCTGCCTCTTATTAATTAACTCCAGCTTGAATTCATACTCCTGTGACTGGAAAACAAGTCATCAATGTCCTCTACCAGATCACAAACCAGTGTAAACTAGATACCGATTCACCACGTAGGAAGTGGGTTGAGATGCACCATAGAATAAAGCAACTATTTTTATCTTTCTTAAAAAAACATCCACTCGTTTTTAAGAAGACTTGTGAGAGTGGTTTTCCCCCTGCCAGCTGTCCTGATGAATTGTGTCCCTGTAGAGTAAAGATGAATCCCAGTGAGGAGCCTAAAACACAGTCAGGATTTCCATCGTCTAAGAAGTTTCCTTTTTCTCACCGCACTTTTTCTAGGTGGTGTCCATGCTTCACTACGGCACATTTCTTATCTTCATCATCGTCATCTGTTACGGAGAGTTGCCATGTAAAAAAATGTGTAGTTGGCATAATATGGTCAGCACTTCTCTGAGAATCCACCAGCAGGACTCTTCTCATAATGCCTTCGAACTGATACATTATTGGTTATTAGATCAGCTTTCTGTGACGCCTCCAGAAGAGAGCCATATTCACTATTCATCAGAAGTCTGGCACAACGTTCGCTTCGAGACTGTGTGAGGGAAGAGATTTGCCCTGTAAATCTAAACCTTCCAGCTGTCTGGAGTGACTGTTTCCAGTGAGCATGAGCTCAACACTGGCTGCTTTATAGAGCGATTTGTCCACGATTTCACGGTCACTGGGGGCTGGCTTTCCCTTTCCGCAGTCAGGATTACTGCGAAGGACAACCGGCATCGAGTAAACGCATTCGAGAACAGCTGCCGTTCGTCATCACTGGCTCTCAAAAAGCCTTCACTGTACAGACACATGGAAAAGCCAGTCAACTTTTTTAGTCCAAAAAAATGGTGTTCAGGAGCCATTCCTGAACTGTGAGGGAATGTTCTGAACACTTCTTCTGGCATCTGAAGAGACCATGTAAACACTCCCAGGTGTTATACTTGACCAATCTTCATAACCAGAAGATTCATGATCAGAGAAGGAATGCAGAAGGATGGCGACATGTAATACAGTAGGACATGTTTGAACCGAATTGGTGAAAATGCTGAGTAACTGGTCAGCGATACGGAAGGCTCAAGCGTATCATATGATGGCCTTCCCAATGCTGGAATGCTTCGAAGTATTTTTGCCACATGACCATTCACATGTCGTGTAAATAAAATAGAACTTGCAAAGATACGCCATGATTGATTACCGTACCTCTCATGGATCAACTATGGGGGTGGAGTTCACTAGAAAATTGGAAAAATGACGCCATCCCAGTAAACAAACAAATTTGTTTATTACTCCTCCTAATCGTCACAATATGGTGTGCTGCTCATTTGTTTTTTTTTTATCGATTGTCCCTGATTTGTTTATCCAATCAAAGATGGCGTCCTCAGAAGGTCTTTCGTTTCCTTCACTGCGAATGCAAACACTGCTAATAACTTTGGGATGGATGTCCATGTGTTTCTCTTCACATGATTATTATTTGTTTCTTTATTGCACATTTGTTCTGCAATGCTGACAAGCTGAAACCCAAATCATAAAACCTGCTGTTGCTATCCCTGATTAGCTGTCATCATGCTTTTAATCAGGAACGTTGCATATTTGGGTCGACCACCTTCACAGTTTGAGACTGCTAGGCAGCGAAAGGCTGACGTCAGGTCGCCCAACTCAAAACAAAGGAAGTTAATAATCCATTACTCTGACATGAGCTGTAACGTGTCGCTATAGACGAGTTGAGCAGCTGTGGCCTGAGGCTACGAGCACCTCCTAAACTTTACATTACCATATCCATTACAAATGAGCCCACTTCAATAACATTATTGTTCGGCTTATGGAGTTACTTCAGCTGAATTGAAAGATGGACATACAATCGTTGGTAATAAATCCAAAGACGGTGAGCTTCATAAAAGCAATTGTATATAAACATATAACTTGCGAATTCATGCATCATGACTTAATTGATCAGCACCAAAAACTAGATTGTGTTTAACCTCAACACTTATGTAAGAACGTAAAGTGAATAAGATTCTTACCTGACCCAAGGATGCCACCCACAGCACACAAACTCCCACCAGCAGCTTGTCTGTCATTTTCTTATCTATGGCCTTCAGACCTCAGGTGCTTCTCTGCGTCTCTGGATCTCCAAGAAAGAACCGTCCAGGGCAACAGTGTGGTTACTTTTCTGGATAAGGATGAGTAAATCCTGCTGAACCCCTCGGTCGGATTTTTTCCCTCTCTCTTTCTTTCTCTCTTGACTGTGTGTTAGGGATATGAGTGACAGCACATGTGGTGGACTTGCCTGAGGAGGCGGTAATCCTAGCCCCCCTTCAGATCTCCAGGCTTGGACACACCCCAAAGTTTTTAGCCCACAAAGTTTAGACCATGCCATGAAACCTGCTTATGGTAGTGCTCATGGAACTTCAAAAAAAATGTGGACTATTAAACACTTTTATTAGTTTCAGTTTGTCTCGGTTGCTTTGTGGCATTTCTCAGATCAGAAATAAAAACTTCTCAAAACTACTCGTTCAGCTTCCAGATCATCATCTCTTGTGCACATACTGGAATTAAAGCAATTTTTAACAAATTGTAAATTCTTTGGTAAATGTATTGGATTGTGTACGAGTGTCTGCTGTTTCCCACATTATTAATTATTTATGTTCATGTTGATCAAAATTTATTAAACTGGTTTCATCTGAATAGATTTAACCCCAAAAACATTCAGGAATCAGTTGATTGTAAAAATCTTTAAATGCTAAATGTTTAAACGAGTTTTCATCGTCTGTGAATCTTAAACTTCTTTTCTTTTCTTTGTGAAAGTGTTGAATTGATGAATCGTGCAGATGAATCTTGAACGTCACTGATGAAGGCGAGCGAACGGCATCAGATCAACCAATCATCAACAAGTTCTCTAAAACAGGTCAAAGGTGAATCTCGTGAACCTTCAATTAGCGACAAACAGCAAAACACACAATTATAATATTCTGAAGAACCAGAAAACGAACAAACACTAATACAGTAGAGTAAAAGTGTGAATCCTGTCCGGTGTCTTACAATCAATAATAAACCAAATATACAATCAAATAAACACATTTGTGCTGCTGAAACTCAGAGATTTCAAACAGGAGAAATTCAGACCTTTTTCTATTTTCACTCCAAACTGTAGTTTATATCAGGAAACTCTGAAACTGTGCAACACGACCCAACATTTAATGATCTTATTTGTGAAGAATGACATAAGTACGTGTTAAAAAACGGTGCTAAAATCTTCCCGGACTTGATTCTCGTCACCTAGAATAATCCGAATAAAATTATATTTAATAATCATGAAATACATTACAATAAAACAGATAAAAAAAGAGGAAATGTCGGTGAAGAGTCAGAGCAGATGGCTGAGCAATGCAGAGCAATGTGGAAGGTCAGATTTCAGCAGCCACATCATACCTTCTGACCCTGACCTCCTCATTACCATCAACCACCTGTGTCTCAGCTTAACCTTTGTCCCAACTTCACATGGACATCCATTATTAGGCACATATTTAGAAAAAGGTTCTGATTTTCAGTGCCATTGTTTGTGATGAGTGATTGCTCTGTTTCATGATGTTTTTTTTGACCTGAAGAAGAATCATTTACACTTAAACCTCATTCAATTGTTCTTACCATATATCAGTTCCAATTTCTGAACCAGGAAGTTACAATTGTGTGTCATGTTTCAGCGCAGGCTGGTGGAGTTACGGTAGAGTCTGTACACCATTTCTTGAAGATGGAATTGCTCTGGTAGGGTTTAGGACATCGTTATGTTTATCAAATTCTCACAAGTTTATATTCGATCAATAAACTGGATTAGAGTTGTGTTTTTTTTTCAGTTGCTTTGAAGCATTTCTCAAACCTTCTGTACATTAGACTTTCATTCTTAGTGTTTGGTAACCAGTAAGTAAATTTCTCAAAGCAATTTGTACACATGTGTCTGTACTTTTCTCAGAATTCTTAGTTCTTCTCTTAAAAGTATGTTTCTGTATGAATGAACATCTCATTCCCATCAGAAAAACATGTCCTTATGTCATTGTTCACAAATAAGATCTTCATAATGTTTCAGCGTTTCCTGATATAAACTACAGTTTGGAGTGAAAATGCAGAAGGTCTGAATTTCTCCTGTTTGAAATCTCTGAGTTTCAGCAGCACAAATGTGTTTATTTGATTGTATATTTGGTTTATTATTGATTGTAAGACACCGGACAGGATTCACACTTTTACTCTACTGTATTAGTGTTTGTTCGTTTTCTGGTTCTTCAGAATATTATAATTGTGTGTTTTGCTGTTTGTTGCTAATTGAAGGTTCACGAGATTCACCTTTGACCTGTTTTAGAGAACTTGTTGATGATTGGTTGATCTGATGCCGTTCGCTCGCCTTCATCAGTGACGTTCAAGATTCATCTGCACGATTCATCAATTCAACACTTTCACAAAGAAAAGAAAAGAAGTTTAAGATTCACAGACGATGAAAACTCATTTAAACATTTAGCATTTAAAGATTTTTACAATCAACTGATTCCTGAATGTTTTGGGGGTTAAATCTATTCAGATGAAACCAGTTTAATAAATTTTGATCAACATGAACATAAATAATTAATAATGTGGGAAACAGCAGACACTCGTACACAATCCAATACATTTACCAAAGAATTTACAATTTGTTTAAAATTGCTTTTATTCCAGTATGTGCACAAGAGATGATGATCTGGAAGCACACAAAGCAACCGAGACAAACTAAAAAAAAAATCTATTTACACATTTATTGTTATTTTACGGCTTTAAATATTCTCTTAATAGTCATTCTTTAACTGAGTCTTGATGCAGGTGAAAAATTAATTTAAATATAAAAAGTCTCCGTGTGCATGATGTATTGTATAAAAAAATCTACTGTATATTTAAATTCTTACACAAAGCAGTAACTATGTATTAGTACCAATCAGAAGATTGTTTACACCTATTTCCCCGATTCATCTGGTCAAATATGTCCTTCATGTCCTTCATGTTCTCACCCTGATTTGAAATCCTCCAATTATAACAAAAGTAACTTCAAAAAAAGGTTCAGGAGCATCACAACCAGGTTTTAGAGGTTGCGTTCTTCATATGGAGTCCTGATGTTCAGACCGATTGGAATTCTGTTGTCACACAGGGTTCTTCAGACCTTCACCTCACCGTGATTTATGACCTACTGTAGATGCCTGAATACACAGCATTCTCTCGTTTACATGTACAAACAGAATCTCAAACGCTTTCCTGTGTTTCCTATAAATAATATGATTGAGTATTTGTGTGTGTGTGTGTGTGTGTGTGTGTGTGTGTGTGTTGGACGGATTCTCCTCCCTGAGTGACCCTGAGTTCTAATATCTCTGTTTGATGGGCTGAAATGAGGAGTGTGTGTTCTCTTGTGTTTGGCTTAGAGGAGTGGAGTTCCAGGGCTTCTACGCTCCAGAAAAGTGGTGCATCATTAGTTTGTAACACACACACACACACACACTGAGTGTGATGAATGACATCTTACATCCATGGATGAAGAGCCAGAAGTTCCAGCATGGCTGCACTGTTGTGCTGAAATGAGGAGTGTGTGTTCTTTTGTGTTTGGCTTAAAGGAGTGGAGTTCCAGGGCTTCTACGCTCCAGAAAAGTGGTGCATCATTAGTTTGTAACACACACACACACACACACTGAGTGTGATGAATGACATCTTACATCCATGGATGAAGAGCCAGAAGTTCCAGCATGGCTGCACTGTTGTCCTCACAGGTCCCTCATACACATGGAATGTCCTGAAAGCTGTGGAAAGAGTTTTCTTTTGTGTTACACTGAAACATCATTTATGTGACTTTTATATATTTATAACTCACATCAGAGTCTGTGTGAGGAAGTGAACAGTTTAGGGGATAAAGAGAAGGATGGACAGATGTGAGAAAGGGCGGAAGAAATGAAGGAAAGAAGGAAGAATAAAAGAGAGGAGAGAAGGGAGAGATAAAGAAAAAAAGGAAGAATAGTAGAGAGTAAGGAAGAATGGAAGAATCAGAAGGTGGAAAGAAGGAAGGAAGAAAAGAAAAGAAGGAAGGAAGTGGATGTGAGAGAAGATGAGGATGAACTGAAAGAAGGAAGTGGATGTGAGAGAAGATGATGATGAACTGGAAGAAGGAAGTGGATGTGAGAGAAGATGAGGTTGAACTGAAAGAAGGAAGTGGATGTGGGAGAAGATGAGGATGAACTGAAAGAAGGAAGTGGATGTGAGAGAAGATGAGGATGAGCTGAAAGAAGGAAGTGGATGTGAGAGAAGATGAGGATGAACTGAAAGAAGAAAGTGGATGTGGGAGAAGATGAGGTTGAACTGAAAGAAGGAAGGAAGTGGATGTGGGAGAAGATGAGGATGAACTGAAAGAAGGAAGTGGATGTGAGAGAAGATGAGGATGAACTGAAAGAAGGAAGTGGATGTGGGAGAAGATGAGGATGAGCTGAAAGAAGGAAGGAAGTGGATGTGAGAGAAGATGAGGATGAACTGAAAAGGACAAAAGCCCTCATTCTGCCATCATGGTGTAAATGTAATAGATGCAGAACATCCATGAACTGCTACATGCCTGACTTTTGTAGCTTTGTTCCTTTCTCATTCTCATGTCATCATTTAAGAACAAGGTTGAGGAGAACGTGATGCAGAACACACTGAGATTGTGAACTTCACAGCTGCTGCTCCATTTCCTTTTCACTCCCTTATCCTGAAATGATAAGGGAAAAGTGAGCATCTCCATCTGAAAGCACGTCTGTGGGAAAAGTCATGACACGTCTGAGTGCACGTCTGAGCGCACGTCTGAGCGCACGTCTGGGTGCACGTCTGGGTGCACGTCTGTAGGAGAAAACAAAGTGCATTTATTTATTTGCTGTATTATTATTAAATAGCCACAGTGTACAGGATATCAGTGTGTGAGTTGAAGGCTAATTATGTGCAGAGGTATGTGTGTGTGTGTGTGTGTGTGTGTGTGTGTGCGTGCGTGTGTGTGTGTGTGTGTGTGTGTGTGTGTGTGTGTGTTCTAAGGGATAAAGGCACACCACCTGTCTCTGTCATGCTGGGCAGCAGCTGGCTGAACCCCCAAACAAGCAGTCACGTTCCCATGAGCCTTCATTCCTACAGACTGACTGAGAGAGAGAGAGAGAGAGAGAAAGAGAGAGGAATACACACACAAACACACACACACACACACACACACACACACACACACACACACATTTATTAGTGGTGTAAAGTACACAAAATTCATTGTTCGAAACTTCAGTGCAGTTTGGAGGGAATAAATGTAAAACATTAAATTGCGTGTCGTTTTATTATTATTATCATTGAACATCAAAAGTTTACTTTATTTTTTGTATTCAATAAAATGCCTGCTTGGTTTAATTAATATATAAAATAAAATAGACTAAATCTAATTGATGCAATAAACTTAATTAATTAAATTGGCACAAATTAAATTATTCAA
>MU551661.1:534222-557106 GCA_024362625.1 Silurus asotus
AGAGAGAGAGAGAGAGAGAGAGAGAGAGATTGCTCATTCTGTATGGAGGAAACGAAAACCAAAACATTTTTAAAATCACACAATCACACCTGCCGCTTTCCATAACCCCCCAAATCCTTTCTCTCCAGGGTTCGTTCACACACACACACACACACACACACACACACACACACACACACACACACACACACACACACACACTAACACACACGGCAGGGAGTGAGCCATCGCTGCTCTGACCGATATAGCCACTATAGATAAACATCAATCTTACATGAACTGAAACGATTTAAGCACCCAAAACACAAGAGATTGAAAAGTCCAAATAGCAGCTGCTCGTGTTCATGTTGTTTCAAAGCCAAACACACCCACAAATATATAATGCTTTAATCCTGGACCAAAGTGTTCCACATCATGGCTTCTTGGACACCTTGATCACCCTTAAACTCAATTGTAGCCTCAAGTTGTTTTATGGTACATCAGTACATCAACAGGACTTTATTATGTTGTAGAATAACATTAAATTAACCTCCTGGAATTAATGCACTATTACTGAGGTGCACCCAGAAAACAGACAATTCACGGCGTGGATCAGGACGATTATACTGTTCTGATACTGATTATACTGTAAATGTGTGGTGGATGAAGTACACAAAGCATGTAGCTGAGTTACAGAAGAAATCCACTCGGTAAAATACAACTCCAATAACAGTGTCCATTTAAACTTGAGTAGAAGTACAAAAGCCCTCAAATGTACTTAAGTATCCAAAGTACTGATTTATTATGGCTATAATTTTCCTATTGTCATTTTTTATCACAAGATTCTTTACTTAATCACCTCAGTTTATTTTCTATGAGGGTGGAGAAATATGCTGATCTAGCAGCACTAAGAGATTTTCTATAATTTAGGAGGCTCTCCTTCCAATCAGAACACGTGTAAAACAGAGGGCGTGCCCTCGATTATAAAAAGGAAAGACTGATTTCACTAAATGTAGTCGAGTAAAAAGTAAAATATTTTACTTTAAAATATAGTAAAGCAAAAGGGGCATTTGGTAGACACCCTTATTCAGACCGTCGTACAATAATCTCATTTACATCTGTGGCATTTAGCAGACGCCCGTGTCCAGAGCGACATACAAAAGTGCTTTGAGTCTCTGCAGTGAATAAATCCTCACTGGTACGCAAGATTACAAAAAAAAAAAAAATCAACCTACAACTATGAGCATGTGAGGGTTAAGGGCCTTTGTCAAGGGCCCAACAGTGGCACTTTAGTGATGTTGTGACTTGAATTCATGACCTTCGAATCAGAAGTCCAATGTGTCCACTGAGCTATCATTTCCCTGGATCTTGTCCTCTGATTGCATGTTTTTATTTTTCCAAAATTCCATTAAACAAATTTTAATTACCATCTTAGCACTGGTAAGTGTTTGTATATACTGGTTGTATATAAATACAATAGTGTTAGTGTTACAGGAAGATGAAGGTCTTCAATCATTGCCAGGGACTCCGCTGTTCGGACATCTAGGGGAAGTTCATTCCCCCACCTTAGTGCCAGAACAGAGAAAAACCTTAAAGTATACTTACCTCTTATTCTGAGAGAAGGTGGTACCAGTGGAGAAGTGCTGAGGATCTCAGACAGCGTGGTGTGTTCTCTGAGGTAAGATGGTGCTGGCCAATTTTTGGCCTTGTAGGCAAACATCAGTGTTTTGAATCTGATCCAGGCAGATACTGGAAGCCAGTGGAGGAACAGCAATGGGGTGGTGTGGGAGAACTTGGGCAAGTCGTGCTGCTGCGTTTTGGATCATTTTCAGTGGATGAATAGCGTTCAGAGGAAGACCTGCCAGAAGAGAGCTGCAGTGGTCCAGTTTTGAAATCACAAGAGCCTGAACAAGCATCTGGGCAGCCTGTGTGGACAGAAATGGTTGAATCCTTCAGATGTTGTAGAGAAAATCTTTTGCAAAATGTGAGGAGAAGGACAGTCTATAGTTTCTCCAAGTTTATGAGCAGTGGCTGAAGGGAAGAGCAGAGAGTCATGAAGAGTTATTCTGAGATCCTGACCTGGAGATGAATTGTCTGGGATGACCAGCAGGTCTGTTTTGCTGGGGTTGAGTTTTATTTGATGAGCAATTATCAGAGGTGCAAAGTAACGAAGTACAAATACTTTCTACTTCTTACATTTTTAAAACAGGCTCGTGACTTTAGTTTGAATCTATTTAGTGAAACGTCAATATTTTTTTATTCTTATTGCGCAGCTTTTTTAATCTACCACTGGTGTATTATTTCCTGTCTCTCACTCACCACAGAAGTAGACTCGTTTATGTAGCTGAAAATGAGCAGGCAGAAGGCAGTAAGAAGTCTGGAGGTACTACTCTTTTGCTGATTCGTCGTTGTTGCTGATCTGGCCGATCATGGTGATGTCATCTACATACTTGATGAAAATGTTGAAGTAATGCGGAAGACCACAGTCGTGGGTGAACAGGGAGTAGAGTAGTGGTCTTAGAACACAGCCCTGTGGGATGCCAGTGTTTAGAATGAGGTTTGTGGATACCTGGTTGGCCAACCTAACAAATTAAGGTCTGTTAGTGAGAAAGTCCAGAATCCATCTGCAAGTGGAGATGCAGATACCCAGGTCACTGAGCTTAGTGATTAGTAAAGTGGGGAGGACTGTATTGAACGCAGAGCTAAAGTCAATGAACAGCATTCTGATGTAGAATGCATTCATTCATTAAGGGTGTTATTTAAACATCCAGTGACATTAATGTTGTCAATTTATGCTTAAGCAACATATGTATGTACAGTATATAAGAGAAACACAGAGTGTAGCTTGTTTAATGCTTGGCCGCACTGCTCCTTTAAGGCCTGTGCGATTCTAATGCTGCATGGCAGGGGCTTCCTCCAACAGATGTTCCCTGCCACCGGCATCCTGATGCAGTGTGTGTGTGTGTGTGTGTGTTTGTGTGTGTCAGCATGGTGGTAACACCAGGAGAAGATAAATCAAGTCATAGCCATTTAGTAGGCTGTGATGTCATTAGGAATCATGTCACAAGGGAAAGGGATTCACATGGAACAACCACAGCCATGTGGTGGAATTTTAACTCTCCAGCATGAAACATGAGTTGAGGATTGATGGATGGTAGTGAGAGGAACACGATGATGGGCTGATGTGCATTCAAAGAGCTCGGATCCCATATACACGTACAGATACAGAGAAAAGAGGATGCAGGATACAAATGATCTCAAGGCGTAGTGTGTGTGTGTGTGTGTGTACAGTGTGGGTGTGTGTGGCGACAGCAAGCTCGGTAATGACCCTGGACATGTCGTACATTGGCGCATATTTCTCCACCCAGCTGCTACTTTAATGAGCAGCTAAAATGGCCTTGGCTGAATAATTAATACTCCAGCCCATTAAGGAGGCATTAGAATGCATGCTACCTCTTATCGATCCTCTCCACCCCTCATCTCGTTCTTTTTTTTTAGCTTTAACTCTAGTACTGGAAATGGGCTTTTGTGTGTATGTGTGTGTGTGTGTGTGTGTGTGTGTGTGAAACATAGACACTCTGGTTGAAATGTCAGTGGTGTAATTACGTGTGTTGAAAGTTGGATGAGTAATGAAACACACTGATACACGACGGAGGCTGTGTAAATGACCGAACACACGTTATGCCGGCGTACTATATTTTTTTTTACACGTTTTTATATATGCTGGTGCTGTAGAGTTATTAATATAAAGATGAACGACACCATAAGCACACAAAAACTCTTCTTCTAGTCAAGACTTACAATCGTATTTTTAGCCATAAAAATCGAATTGATTTTATATTAGGAATAAAATGATGCATTTATTTATTTATTTATTTTCTTACTTTGTAAAGCTTACATTTTTTCAAAGTATTTTACCTGCAAATTGAGCTTCATGACCATCAGAGACGTCATTCGAGGCTTTGTATCTTTTAAGACTTGATTTTAGCTGTAATACTGGTTTTAAAGTTGCCCAGTAAAAATGCTCAATAATCACACTTAGGACTTGTTCATTACTATAATTTATTCCAAACGCATGTTTTATGTCGACACCAACACATTTATTTACCACCTAATAACAATTTATAAGAGTCTGCAGTATGAAGTGTTTCCAAACATCATCCAGGACGGTTATTATTTATGGGAATTTAGTTTTTGATATAAAGTATTTATGGCTTTTTATTACAGTAAGTTGTTCTGAAGTTTAATTTCAGTTTCTCATGTTGAAAATCTTTCAGTGTTCATTAAAGACAAAAACACGTTCAACAATGTTTTATGTTGCAATGAAGTATTTTGAGAAGCAATAAGTAATGATTTTGCTTTGTTTTTGCATCGTAACTACTGTGTTACAATACAGTCTTCATTTAAATAAATACTTGTTTATACGCATGTGTGTGTGTGATCCTGATTTTAATAGTCATCTTGTGTTTAGTTGAAACGCTTCGTCTTCGTTGCTTCGTGCTTTTAGCAGAAGATCTTCCACATCGTCCAACCCAACAAAAAATCCCACCAAATATTTTGAAATATTTTGTTGACGCTGTAAAATACAATTTCGACAATAAAACGTTGTATTGCTGAAGTCCAGACGGTATAGAGACACAGAACAGCTCTATTTGTTCTCACTGCAGGTGTGTGTGTGTGTGTGTGTGTGTGTGTGTGTGTGTGTGTGTCTGTGTGTGTGTGTGTGTGTATGTATCTCTGCAATAGAGTCATGCAGAAGCAAGTTGATGGTGTCTGTTGCACACATGCTGAGTATCTCGATCAATCCCTGTTAAGATGGATGAAGGATGCTTATGGCGATCAATGTACAGGTGTTGACACACACACACACACACACACACACACACACACACACACACAGACTATGCTCCATGCTGAGCCGAGTCTGAGGATCCAGTACTGAATAAGAGAAAGAGTGTGTCAGAGATGAAGAAGATAAGTATAAGCAGCTTCAGTTGTTGAGAAGATCAATAATCAATATGACTTGAGAATAAGACGAGGTCCTGGTGATTCCCACACTCTCCTGCATGTCTCACTGCACATCACACTGCGCTCACTCTTTATATTCACTCCTGCCCTTAAAGAACACCTAGACAGATATTGATTTAACATTTTAAACTGATACACAGACATACAGAACACACGGACGCCTCTGTAGTGAGGTTTCACGCCAGAACCTGACTAACTGTCCAGCTGCTGCACAGCAGGTTTAAAGATGTGGCTGGGAAACAGCACACCTGTCCTCAACAAATTGGTGTATATGGTCGCAGCATGCAGCTTACACGGGTGAGAGCTTTAGGGCTCATTTACGGGGTGATTTCTTCATCCGGGAGCCATTTACATCCCACTGGTTTTACATTTGCCGATACGAATCATCTTTCAGTGTTCATATTTCATATAAATACCACTAAGCCTTAAATTATGATCTTTAAAACACTATCAGGGAGATGGTAGCTCAGTGGTTAGGAGGAATTCTGCTCAGAAGGCTGCGAGTTCAAATCCTGGAAATACCAAGCTGCCTACTGGGCCCCTGAGCAAGGCCCTGAACTGATCAGTTGTACAAATGAGCACTTGCCAAATGTGGATAAAAAAAGTTATTTATTTTTAACTATATTTGATATCGGCTGACAATATTGAGTCCAAGCAGCATGGTGGTGGTGCAGGGGGTATCGCTGTCACCTCACAGCTCCAGAGTTCACAGATCGCTACTGACTTCTTTTGTGATTCTTGGGATGGAATACATTTGAGTTCCTTAGTTTTCTTCATACCAGTTGCATTCCAAGTCAAGCCCAAGACCAGGACCAGACAAGATTGAGTCAAGACTCCAGCTTAAAGGCGTCATGGAAAGTCAAAATCAAGAACAGAAACCATTAAAGATCCAGAGCGATGTACAAAAGCTCTTTGAAGTCTCTATCAATGAAAAATTAACAATGGTAAACTTCACACTTAGGATACCATCAGCCTGAAAGTCTGTGGAGAAGAATTATAGCACACTTTTTTTTACATAAAGAAATAAAATATTAGATAAGAAAAATTATTGTTTGGATATCTAGGGGAGGTCATTCCACCACCTCGATGCCAGAACAGAGAAGAGTCTAGATGTATATTTACCTCTTCCCCTATGAGAAAGTGGGAGCAGTCAAGCAATGCTATAAGATCAAAGCAAGTATGGTGCAGTGCGAGGAGTGAAGAGAACTTTGAGATAAGTGGTTGCTTGTAGGCAAGCATCAGTGTTGGTGTGGGAGAACTTTGGCAGGTTGAACAAGTGTCACATAGCTACATTTTGGATCATTGCAGTGGACGCATTGCGTTCCGGAGTAGACCTGCCATCAGAGAGTTGCAAAAGTCCAGTTTTGAGACTAAACAAGCACCTGTAGGGATATTGTAAGATCCTGACCTGGAGATGAATCACCTGCTTCAACTGGTTGGTTCCATTCAGGCATTACACTAATGATTAGGCTTCAAAGATGATGTGGATTTATCTTACGCAAAATGTGCACACGCAGAAAAAAGACACCACAAACATTATTTTACAAAATGTTACCCAAGAAGTCCATCTTTAATCACCCCCAGTGAGCAAAACTGAGAAAACCAAAAGGCAAATTCAAATCAATACAAAAACATCTGTTTCAGGACCAGACTCGAGTTCCTCCTTACCCTGCCAAAACCATGCCAGTAGTTGGATGGGTTCCACTCTGCATCCACTCCGACTCTGCCTAGAATAAAGAACCTACTGAAGATTAAATGAATGAATGTCTTTCACTTAAATGATGCTAATTGAACCAGGTCTAAAGGCACAAATGTCTGCTAAATTAAAATGTTCAAAGCATTTACCAAATACCAATGTCTTCTATCACCTGAGCGACACTGATTAACACCAGAGATCTTTCAATAAATCTCTCACATACTTGTACACAAATTAGCCTTAAGATTAGTTTAAGAAGAACACAGCTGAAAGGGTAATGAAGGAACATGGATTATTTCATTATTGTACTATAGTACAATACTACTTTAGTGACTAGTTGACTTTTGAAGTTGATGTGTTGGAAGAAGGATACATAGGCAAGAGTGAGAATCTGAACATCTTTGATCAGAGCCAGACTGTCATGTCTAGACATCTGGGCCAGAGCAAGAAATCAGTTCTTGTGGGGCGTTCTTGGTATGCAGTGATTAGTACCTACCAAAAGCACTTCAAGGAAGGAACCTGGTGAGCCAGCAACAGGATCATGAGCCCATGAGAAAAAATGTTCATCCTGGCTCTGATAAAAAGAGAGAATCACTGCTTGCTGCATGTGGAGTTGGTGAAGCATGTAAAGCTGTAGTCATCAGAGAGTCCATGCTGACCCTTGTAGACCACCCAAATCTCCAAAAATGGACACATGTGCATTGGAATTAGCCCATGGTGCACAACCCGAATCAGGTTTTCCAAGTGTTGGCATGGCTTACCTGGGAAAGGGAAGGCACCAGGATGCACCATGGAAATAAAGCAAGCACAGTGTGATGCTGTGGATAAAGTTCTGATGGGAAACCAAAACACTGTTACAGACTCAGTTACTCTCCTCTATAGCACTGACTAATGCCCAGTTCAGCACCTGGACTCTTCTACTACAAAGTCTTGCTATTGTAATATATGCAGTACGCAGTTAGCATTGTCTTGTTCAACCTTATTGGTTTCTCCATCCTTATCGTTCTTCTACTGATATACCCCATGTCCCTCCTCTGCACATGTCCAAACCATCTCAATCTCACCTCCCTCACCTAAAATAACTCATTTCTAAGCCTGTCCATCGTCTTCACTCCCAACGAACATCTCAACATCTTCAGCTCTGCTACCTCCAGCTTCACCTCCTGTCTTTTACTCAATGCCACTTTTACTCAATGCCACTGTCTCTAATCCATACAACATCTCAGGTCTCACCACAGTCCTATAAACTTTCCCTTTCACGCACAGGCGTCCAATATTGATTTTCACCCTTGCTCCATTATGCAAAGATTTCTACGGATTCTCTGAAACTTTTGATGATATTATTTCTGTAAAGAATAAGATATTCAACTGTTTTGCAATTTGATGTTATTCTGAAATTGTTCCACAATCTGACTTTCACAGATTAGCACTGCCCATCTTTATTCTGAGAGACTCTCATCATTAGATGCTAAATGTTTCTGCAACTGTTTCATTTTAATAACACTTACATTTTTCCAGACTTTTGTTGAGTAACTTGGCCTTCGTCAAATTTTCTCATATCTTAATCTGATCTGTGGGATGTTCTGGACAACAAATCTAATCCATGAGATTTCACCTTAGACAGCATGAACATCTTGGTGCCGGATACCACAATAAACCATCAGTGGTCTTGTGGAGTCCAGACCTCACCGAGTCAGTTAATGTTACGGCTGCTTGGTGTATATTTGATGTAGAGAATAGTGTGTAAGGTCCACTTGAGTGTGTATGTGCAGTAGATGGGCCGACCCTCTCTGGATAGATGGCCAAGTGTTTTATAGTATTTGCGGCCGTGATCGTGCATCAGAGCGATCGATCGCGCTCCGAGCCGTATTTATTAATGGTGCTGTCAGCGGGTGAAGCTCCAGGGTGTCGAAGCTCGTCTGGGATGATGGATCATTAGGCACTCTGCCTGCTATTTATTCTCCCTTGACCCTGTCTCTGTCTATTGTCTAGCGCGCCGAGTTATGAGTGCCGGGACACGATAATTTAATATTGATCATCGTGGCAGTAAGGAGTTTAGTGCGATAGCTTTGGCTCATCAATAAAAATAGATCACAGTGATCGCAGCAACAGGGATGAGAGGGGACATGCAAATGAGCGCACGAGGATCGTACTAATAAAAGGGCAATAAATAACCGCATGTGATATGATACGCTTTTATATACCTTTTCCCTTTAGAACTGGTTAAATGTCACATTAAGGTCTTGGATAATGGATCGTACATACACGTCTGACAGCACAAAATTCCACAAAATTCCCTCTGCCCCCTGATCCCAGTTTTCTGATCTCAGAAAAAGCACTTTATTACTTTACTTTATTTACAAGAACATTGCGGGTTCTGGCAAGAAGACCTGGCACTCAGTAAATGTTCTGGGTCAAACTAAACGTGTTCAGTGGGGTTGAGAAGGTCAGGGCTCTGTGCTCTCCACTCCAAGTCTTAATGGAACTTGCTTTGGGCACAAGGTTGGACCACTGCAGTTTCAGGGAAGGGAAACTACAATGCTAGACATTCTAGACAAATGTGTAAAAGTCAGGTATTCACACAATGTTTCCCATATACACTATATCCACAAAGGTTTGTAGACACCTGACCATTATATTGCTATGTGCTTCTTATTGAACATCCCATTCCACATTTAATTCCAAGTTCCTGTTGGAATAACCTCCACTCTTCTGAGATGATGTTTTACTAGATTTTGTGGAAATTCCTTCCATACATTTATCCCAAAGGTGACCAATCTTCCAATCCAACCCATAACTTCATGGAGCTGGAACAAGTTTGGGGCTCCTATAGCTGTCCAAGTGAAGGGAAAATCTCATCACATTCCTGAGGAGGAACCACATGACAGAAGAAGTCTGGCGTCTTGATACTTTTTTATGTTGAATTAACAAAACAAAAAAAAGAGCAAACAAAAGAGTGAATAACGTATAAAGGAGTTAAAAAAGGAGAGTGTGTTTGAGCTGGAAGGCGAGTTGTTGCCTCTGAGGCGCTGAGGGCTGTCACATCACACACCTCTCTCCGAGTCCCTCAAGCTACAGCATTTTGCTTTTACACTTTTTCTGTGCTCTGTAATTGCATGAGTGCGTGTTCACTTTGTGTTCTGAGGCCATTCCTTCTTCTCTCTGTTCGTCCTTAACTACTGTTCCATTCCATTCCTTTGCTCCTGCCTTGTCTTCACGTCACACATTCACTTCAGAAGTTCAAAGCGACGCCGATATCAACCGCACGCCGGATCACTCGAGGCAGTCGCTTTCATGTGACATGGAACTGAAATGAAGAAACTCTACAAGGGACTGTGTGTGTGTGTGTGTTGTGTGTGTGGGCTGGGGGGTGTAAGGGAGTTGAGGGGCACCTTGAACAGGAGTGTGGAGTTAAAACACTGATCGCTCAGCCGACACACTGCTGCATTAATAACACACAGCCACGTTCTCAACTCGAGCGCATGTCAACAGTCACAGCAAATCAACTGCAGAACGCTGTTGGGTTTTGTTATATATTTTTATATTTTGTGTGTGTGTGTGTGTGTGTTGGACAAGTCCAGTATAGCACTTGCCCTTCTTTCTACAGGACCCTGGGGCCCAATAAGCGTCCATCTGCAGACAGATTCACACACGCTTCAGTAGTTCAGGCAGGCGAGGAAGTGTGTGTGTGTGTGTGTGTGTGTGTGTGTGTGTGTGTTTATGCCAAGAGTGTCTGACTGATGCTGCACACACTCCATCATCTCAGAGCCCTGGGGAATAAAACTCACTCACATGCGCACACAAATACACACACACACAAATACTGTCATCACCGTCGAGTTGCACAACGTTCCCAAACTTTGCCCAAATGGAGAAATGGTGGTAGGTTTCGGAAAGGGGTAAAGAATTGGGGAAGTTGGGGCAGGTGTTGGATGGGGCAGGTGGTGTTTTAGAAGTTTGATGGCATGTTTGGAAGGAATTGAGATTGGGGTGATGTTAGGAAGCTGAAGTCAGAGCACAGGGTCAGTCATTATGAAGCTTCCCTGGATCACAGAGGGTTAAAGGCTTTGCTTAAAGGCCCAAAGAGTGGCAGCTTTACGAAACTACGGCTTGAACCCCGACCTTAACCACTGAGCTCCAACCTGAGAGCACGATGGAGATGTGCAGGCATACATGTTTGCAGGTGCAGGTCTGGTGCAGATCTGACGATAGGTATGGTGAGAAGCGAAGGGTTATAAAGTGGTCTGGAAGCAGGATGGTGTACAACTTTGTGGATAGATAAAGGGTGAAATGCAGGTTCTGGAAGTCACATGGAAGTTCAAAACTAAGTTTAGGGGACAGAGTGAAGTTTATGGACAAGTGGAGGTTCTCAGGAACGACTACCTGCCTGCCCAAACTTGCCGAGAAGCCTCCATGCCTCAGCACACCTAGGCATTTTACACCACACAGAAATCGATAGTCCTAGTCTCTTAATCCGCTCTCTGGTGACTGCAGCCAGGGGAAAGAGACACACAGATATAGGAAGAGGAAAAAAAACAAACCATTGTATCCTTCACTGTCTTCTGTATGCCTGCTTTCTCCTTTCAATCTGTCTGTCCCTGACTTCATCTCCCAAGTGCCACTTCATGTCTCTGGTGCCATACCGGGCTGCCAATCGTCTCATCATCTACAACCTGAGGTGACTTATTACAACCCGAAGCGTAACACTGTACGGTCCAAGAGAACGAAACTCGAGAGCTTTTACAGTCGACAGGATTCGACACAATGATACACCAACCCACAATTTTATTGCGATATTGACGTTTCATTTTATTGTAGGTAACAAGCCTAACCTTCATTTCATCCAGTTTAAGGATGAAGTTGGGCTTTTTTAAGTAAGAAAATGAAGGTTCCTCATGGGAGGGTAAAATCTCTAGGCAATGTCAGAATGGACAATCACACACACACACACACACACACACACACACACACACACAGATCTGACCTGAAGAACAAACCCTTCAGGCTGCTTGTACATCTCAAGGGAAAGACAAACACTGAACTGAAGTTGTTTTTTTTTTTTCCGAAAGGCCCTGGAGATGTCCAGAACAGCCGTGTCCTTCAGTGGACAGTGCAAAAGTACACATTGGTGGATTAAGTACACAAAACATGTAGTTGAGTTACAGAAAAGATCCACTTGGTAAATATATTTCCAATAAAATTGTCTCTTTAAACTTTTACTTGAGTAAAAATTACTAATGTTTTTACCTACAAATGTACGTAAGTATCCAAAGTAGTGATTTATTATAACTATAATGTTCCTGTGATCATTTTTTTTACAAGACTCTTTACTTAATCACCTCAGTTTATGTGTAAAGACTCGATTGTGACTCTCAGCACACTGATCTATTAATAGAATGAGATTAATGACTCAAACACTGATTGATTATTACAATTATCACGAGCACAAAACCTTCTTTTCTACTATTTAATACAAATGATGTAAACGAGGTCACGTGTGTGGTGGTGAGTTCGAGTCTGGAGTTTCTTCATCATTTATTCCTCTCTAAATGTTCTGCTTGATGTTGAACTGATGCTGAACTGTATGTTGGTGATCAGAAGATTCACCGAGCGCCGATCAGAACACGTGTAAAACAGAGCGTGCGCTCGATCCTGATTGGTGACTCGCTCGCTGCAAAATTAAAGCTATAAACCCCTCATCTTTAATATAAATATATCCATCAAAATGATTTATATAAAAAATCTCCTGCTTTTCCTGACATTAACTTTTTTTTTTGATGATCGGATGAATGATGGACAGATGGAGATGCTTAAAGTAGTCACATGACACAAAAATCTAGAAATAATGAACATTTATTTTCAGTCAAATACTCTTGTAAATCTTTGTTGTCTTTTATTGAACAATTTATTCCTAAACACACCTAAAACACAGATTATAGATCGTCTCTGTGTTACATCTTTACAGATCTCCATTCTATATTGTATAATAAATAAAAACTTTAAAACATTATTTTACTTTTAAACTCAATATAAACATTAATGTGCAAAAACCTCTCCTTTTTTCATATCGAGCATAAAAAAAAACATATTTGCTTTCCTGGAACACGGCATCTTCCAGGTCACTCAGTTTTCCGGAGCGCTACGTCTTTTCGTACAGCAAAGCATTCTGGGATGGTGAACACCTGAAGCCAAATATGGAATTGTTTGTTATGTTGTTAATCCACGTTTGTGCTTTTCCTTGAAGTCTATTGAGAATATCACAATAATGACCAAACAAAGCATTTCAGAATGACCCCCTCACATGCAACCCCCCCCCCCCCCCCACACACACACACACACACACACACACACTGATCTGCTTGCTAATGCTATGCAACTGATTAAAATATTTAAAAGATGCACTATTTAAAATGTAATTCAGACATTCATTAAAAGACAAGAAATAATTAATTCTTCACTTTTTTTACCCAAAATAAATGAATGAAGCCGAGGTGACGTGAGCACGTGAACACTGTTCCCTCTGATCATCAGAGATAAAGGTGAACGTGGAGATTCACTCCAGTCTGCTGGTGATGTTCTTCATGAACAGATGATTAGGCTTCATCAGCCAGACCAGGTTTAACTGTTCAATACAAACCCTCAGCACTGACCCCAAAGAAAAGGGGGAGAAAAGACGAGTGGAGACTGTCAGTGAGGAAAGAACTGACGAAGGAGGTCTTTCTTATTCACTTTCCCCATCTGGTTCCTTGGCATGTCCTCCACCACAATCAGCCCGGTTGGGATGGTGTACGGGGCCATGTGCTCTCTAAAAGATATCAAATCAAACCAAATAAACGCAAAACTCGTTATAGTAACTATAATAACAAATTGATAAATAAACAGACGGGCAGACAGACAAACAGAGAGGCAAACAGAAAAATGGGTAAGTCTGTCGTGCAAGACAGACAGACAGACAAAAAGACAGACAGAGAGGAAAAAAATCAAACAAGCAAACAGACAGACAGATAGACAGACAAACAGACAGGCCAATAGATAGACAGACAAACAGACAGAAAAAAAGACAGACTGATAGTCAGAAAGACAGAAAGACAGACAAACAGAAAAAGAGACAGACAGAGAGACAGACAGATCGATAGACAGATAGACAAGCAGATAGACAGAGAGACAGGCAGACAGACAGACCGATAGACAGACAGACAGACAAACCGATAGTCAGACTGATAGTCAGACAGACAAACCGATAGTCAGACTGATAGTCAGACAGACAGACAGACTGATAGACAGACAGACAGACAAACCGATAGTCAGACTGATAGACAGACAGACAGACAAACCAATAGACAGACAGACATCAGTGCAGGTGAACAGCAGCTTATCTGCCTGAAACGGATGTAAAAGTGTGTATTTTCAGCTCATCCTCTGTATCTTTACACGCAGCTTTTTTTGCGTGCTGAGTTTCAGATCGCTTCCAGACACGTATAATTCAATTAATTCCATAAACAATAAAATTTGCATGAAAAGAAAATAACAAAAAAATACTAATAAAATCCTCCGAGCCGAACGCCAGTTAATTAAATGTGTAGACTTTGTGGAGGCATGAAACATTGTTATGGAAAGTCCTCGGGTTTCGAGTTTCTCTTTTTTTAAACATCTTATCCTTAGCTGCTCGTCTGCTCTCCACACACACACACACACACACACACACACACACACACACACACACACACACACACAAAATCAATTTACCCTTCACACCTTACACTCGCTGTGTGCTTTTTTCTTCTTAAGTTGTTTGTGTGTGTTTGCTTGTATTTATGTGTGACTCTTTTCATATACATGTGTGTGTGTGTGTGTGTGTGTGTGTGTGTGTGGGTGTGTGTGTGTGTGTGTGTGTATGTGTGTATACGGGTCTGCTCGTATATATACCTGTGTGTGTGTGTGTGTGTGTGTGTATACGCGTCTTCTCGTATACATACGTGTGTGTGTGTGTGTGTGTGTGTGTGTGTGTGTGTGTGTGTGTGTGTGTGTTGGGGGCTCATCATATCTTGTTTCTCTGTTAAAAATACCATATAAAAACTGACAACTATAAGAAATGACAGCTGGTGCTGGGGCACTGAGGAAAGTGCATTGTGTGTGTTCATGTGGGCAAAGAAAGAAAACAATAAAATGTATAATGCAGTATTTTTATGTGTAAATCACTCACATGGGCTGTGTGTGTGTGTGTGTGTGTGTGTGTGTGTGTGTGTGTGTGTGTGTGTGTGTGTGTGTAAAAGCATCTGCACACCAGCTTTGTTACAGTAATGAAGACATTTCAAGCAGATGTTGGAAAGTGACTTTTGGCAACTACAAAATAAATGTACAGTATGTTGTGTGTGTGTGTGTGTGTGTGTGTGTGTGTGTGTGTGTGTGTGTGTGTGTGGGCTGGGGATGTTGTGAGAAAGGGTGAAATGAAAATCATCCAGATGTGTAAAAGAAACAAACTCTCACTGTACCTCAGTATATCTCACTGAGACTTAGTGTATGTCAGTGCGTCTCATTGCATCTGTATCAGTGTCTCAGTGCATCTCAGTGTATTTCAGTGTGTCTCACTGTATCTCAGTTTCTCTAGGTGTATCTGAATTTACCTTAATGTATTTCACTGTCTAAGTGTATCTTGTATCTGACTGCATCTCACTGCATCTCAGTACATGTATCTCATGTCTCATGGTATCTCTCTGTATCGCCCTGAGTCTCACACTGAATTGTGAGCAAATTTATGTCTACTGAATGTCTCGTTTTTAGCTCCATAATCTGGTTGTATGGAGCTGCAGAAACCCAGAGTGCAGTAAGAGAAGCTCACTGAGGGGTGTGTGTGTGTGTGTGTGTGTGTGTGTGTGTGTGTGTGTGTGAGATGCAGTTCCTCAGGCTATGCTGGAAGGAGCAAGGACAGGTCAACACCACAGCTTCTCAAACGTATACACACAAGCAAACAAACAAATGTACACACACACACACACACACACACACATACACACAGAACCAACAAACTGCAGCCATGGCCTGCACTGTACAGGGCTGCTTGGAAATTCGAATGCCAGAATGATGAATGATGCATAGAGAGAGAAAGAGAGAGAGAAAGAAGGAGATACAAGAGATAGAGAAAGAAATATGTATACATACATATAATACATAATATATAAATACAATATGATATAAATAAAGAGAGCGATAAAAAATATAGAGGAAATAATTCTATTTATCTATCTATCTATCTATCTATCTATCTATCTATCTATCTATCTATCTATCTATCTATCTATCTATCTACATTATGTATATAAATAAGATAAAAAAAATCTATATATATGTATAGTGTTTTAATGTTTTAAAGTAATTATGGTGTTTTAAATTACGTAAATCATCAGGACACCAAACGGAACCTTTGTTTCCACACGGACGGTTTTAATTGCCGGATCTGTGCATCATGGCGGATTTTGGTGCTCAATTTTGGTCTCGGCGCAGCAGTAAAAAAAATTTTTAGCATTTAAAAACAATTTTTCAGTAGTTTATAAAAAAAAATGTATAACTGGGTAAAAAAAGGACGTCGTAAATAAACGTGTGTTACGTTGAAGTTTTAAATTTCGGCTTATATTTATTTATTTATATTTTGATAAAAAGGTCAAACAGAAATGCAAATTTCTGCATTAATCTCCCTAATATATATATATATACAAAAATCATATGGAATTGGTAAAAACAGAAGTTACAAAAAAAAAAGTAGAAGAAATATATATATATACAAAAATCATATGGAATTGGTAAAAACGTAAAAAGTTACAAAAAAAGTAGAAGAAAAAATAGAAAAGGGGGGGAATCAGGCCTCGCTACGTGATGAAATGATGGACTCTATATGAAGAATATCTCCAGTGTCTCCTGCCCTATGCAGGGTTTTGGTTGCAGCCATTTTAGTTGCATCTCTTTATTCATGGCTGGCCGACTCCAGCAGCACACAGCTGCTCAGATACACACGAGGAGCTGCGGATGTGTGTGAGAAAAAAAGTGTACTCGCTCAAAAAGCTGTGTTCTTGAACATCCACATCGATTTGGCAGTGGCCCTGAGGGACCGTCAGCCTGCTGCATGATTCAACACGTTCCACACACTGACGCAAGCTTGCGCACCTCAGCACACACACACACACAAGCACACACACACTCTCACAACTCCAAACACACTCCGCATGCTGTTTTAACTCGGCGCTGTTATACGTCGAAATAAACACATTTCATCATGGCCGTGTTTCATCAGGTGACAGATTGAGATTGAGTATTTGGAGCATGAGAAAGAAAAGTTAACAAATGCCTACCAGAACTTCTCAGAGAGAAGAACTTGTGTGCTATAACACTGAAGATCAGAGGTGAAGGTACTCAGATAAACTGTGTCACAGCAAACCTTCAGATAACTTCAGACTGAATCTGGGCAACTAAATCTCCTTCTCTCATAATGCAGAATCTTCTATTAGGAGAACTTCTATCAGCAGATCACTCAGGTGCTTGTTCATTCCCATTATCATCTCAATTACTGCATTTTGCCCCAGGCAGCTTTGCCCTTGAATGCCAAGTTGCCCAAATTAACTGATCCAGAATTCAGAGCTCATAATGCTTTCCCACTTAAAGTAATATTAATTATATATATGCAGTGGGGTGAAAACATTACCAATAAAACAGCAGACTTGAAGTGAAATAAAGTGGAATGTTAGTGCAATATGGATTTGACCAGTAGATGGTGCTAGTTCAGCTACTGAATTATTATAATAGTTACGTACAATGTTTTTTTTACTCAGTCATGGCAGATAAACATCACTCTGGATAAAGATCTTCACAGAGTATTGATACGACAATCTTTTCTTTGAGAGTTTTTTCTTTTCATCTTATTTTAATTATTACATTGTTTGGAAAATCTAGAAAGAATGCAGAAGAGGGCCTGAGCAGCAACTCAAACTGATGTATCGGGTAGCTTCATGTGACCAGGAGAAAGCACATACTAGACTTCTTACTCACGGGTTTGGGACGGGTGTATAGTAGGGAAGTGAGATGAATGAGAAAGATGATGTTAGATTATAAACTTTGTAAGATGTGGTTCAGTAAGTAGTTACCTGGCCCAGGCTTTCAGCTCAGAAAGATCAATCATCTTCCCATCCTTCATCTGCACAACAGCTACAACCTTCTGCCCCCAGGTGGAGTCCGGTGCCCCGATTACAGCCACATCTAACCAACAGAAAGAAACAGCTTGAACGCCTTCATTAATTCTGTCATTAACTCCTTTATATACTTTGCTGTTCATTTTGTTTATGGTTCCATCACATCTCGTACCGTCGATGTCAGGGTGAGCCAGCAGGTGGCGCTCCACATCCAAAGCGCTGATCTTGTAGCCGCCGCTCTTTATGATGTCTACAGAAGTTCGTCCCATGATCCAGTAGACCCCGTCTTTGTAGATCGCAGTGTCTCCTGAAACGATAAAACTTTTTTTTAACATCGTCCAGTAATAGAGCCAATAAAACCAGTACTATCTCTACCACCAATACTACTACTGCCAATAAAACCAGTACTATCCTCTACCACCATACTACTACTGCCAATAAAACCAGTACTATCTCTATCACCAATACTACTACTGCCAATAAAACCAGTCCTATCTCTACCACCAATACTACTACTACTACTATAATTAATACCTATAGTACTACTACTGCTAATACTACGAGTACAATAATAATCAGTACCACCACTGCAAGTACTACTATTAATACTAATACTATTTCTACAAATACTAGTAACATTAACACCAATACTTCTACTACTAGTACCTACTTTTATTACTAATACTTATAGCACTAGTACTAACACTACTACTACTACAGCAAACACAACTACCCATACTACTAAAATAATAAATACTAGTACTACCAATACTATAACTACTACTAGTGCCTGTACCAATACCACACTACTACTAATACCAGTATGATCTCTACCACCTCCACTAGTACTAATACCACCAATACTTCTAGTAATGCTACTACCAATACTACTAGCACTACTATTATAATCAATACAAACATAACTAATACTACCAATGTGACTAGTACAATAATTAATACCAGTACTAGTACAAATACTGGAACCACTAACACTAATATTACTGCAACAATAATTAAAACCACTACTACTGCAGTACCACTACAACCAAAACTATTGAGTATTACTATGAATACTAGTAACATTATCACTAATACTACTACAATACTACTAATTCTAGTACCACAAGTAATACCACAACTACTATCACCAATACCAGTACTACTACTAACACAAATACTACCACTAGTACTAATACCTACTACTATTACCAATTCTACCATTAATACTACTGCTAATATTATTAGTACAACTAATACTAGTAACACTATTAATACTAGTTACACTACTAATACTAGTAACACTATTAATACTAGTAACACTACTAATACTATTACTACCATGAAGAAGTTTAAATAAAATACCAGGATGTACAACTGTGTCAATTAAACATTACATTACAGTAATTACATTGCAGCTGAAATATGTGACTATAGATCATGATATTGATACACACACACACACACACACACACACACACACACACACACACACAATGTATTAATCAATCAAAGTCATTTTGAGAAATCGTCTTTTTAATCACAGTACCAATCCAATACTTCTGGAGCAGACAAAACGTCAATATGCACACACCCACACATACGTAACACACACACACACACACACACACACACACACACACACACACACACACACACACACACACATCCAATACTTCTATAGAGATCAATATGAAGGAAATCCTTTTGAGGCGACTTTAATGAGATCTGTAGAAAATCCTGAACCAGTCGAGATCATACAGAGCTGGTCAGCTGGAAACTCCTTAATTATTCTCTTACACACACACACACACACACACACACACACACACACACACACACACACACACACACACACACACACACACACACACACACACATAATAAAAATAAAAAGTCTTTTGAAAGGTTGGTTAAAAAAAAAAAAAAAAAAAGAGGCACTCAGGCAGCAGAAAACCCATCACACACTAACGAAAGAAAGTGTAACACCTATTTCCTCTCTTTTCACAGTACAGAGGACTGCTGTGTGTGTGTGTGTGTGTGTGTGTGTGTGTGTGTGTGTGTGTGTGTGTGTGTGTGTGAAAGAGAGAGAAAGATATGAGACTTGAAACATGAGATACAAAAAATCCTCTCTACCTAAACTCTATATCACAATTAATTCTATTTACTATCTAAATAAAATATGTAAATCTTCTGCTCCACAAACCCTTTAGGATCAAGACTGGGGAAACCTGGTGACTAAGACTCAAGAAACTTGGGCTCCATCTGGATCCGGAGGAATTATATTGTTTTACATACAGTACACACCTCATCGAAATCACCTTAATATAATAATGATAAAAAAAAAAAACAGGTCAAGAAACTTCACGTAAAAATGTTCAGGCTCAGAGGAAGTCTAGAACAGGTCCAGAGCCTGATAGAAAATAAAAGAAAGATGCTTTATTCTTGTGACATGAACATGTCAGATAAGTCAAATTCTTTCTTCGCATATCCCAATGATGTTAGGAAGCTAGGAGCGGAGCGCAGGGTCTGCCATGGCAGCGCCCCCTGGAGCACAGAGGTTTATGGGCATTGCTCAAGGGCCCTAAAGATGGTAGCTTGGGGATTCCGTGGGCTTGAACCCCTCAACCTTCTGATCAGTAACCCAGAGCCTTAACCACTGAGCTTCCACCTCCCCATATCTTATAATAGGTATTAAATATTATAGGTACATGGTGGGCCTAAAAGTTATGTGAGCTGTTTAGAAAGTAAGGAGGTACTTAATTTATCTACGTTTACACACCATAGTCCCGTTGCACAGCAATACAGCGATGTACACATTGTAGGACAATGTCTTTTGGCACACTGACTTATGAAGGTCGGTGCTCCCTGTGACTGTGCAATCTGTTGCCGTGTTACAAAACTGATAAAAAACTAGTTTTATACCACCGTCTTCTTCCCACCACGAAACAACTCTGATGGTGCAGTCCAAAATATTTTTATTATAAGTTAGTGCACTCTGTCTAGACCCGGTTGTGTACATGCTGAAAGGGACTGTAGGACATGCAGACACTCTTGAAGCTAGTCAATAATAAAACGACTGCCAAAGACGCTTTGTTTATAAGTACGTTCACTGTCTGACTGGAAGAAATACAGGTCACTTAAACTAGGAGATCCAAACCCAAAGCCCCTGTGCACAAGCCTGGAAGATCTCCCGCTGTAGAGCTCTAAACCCTACTGAACAATGAATTTACATTTACAGAATTTAGCAGATGCTCTTATCCAGATCGACCTACAACTATTTCATTTACAAAATACTCCTGAGGAACAGATGACATTTTTAAGAACAGCTTACAGAAAATTATGCATTCGCATATTAATTATGCATATACAATAATCAAATCTGTGCTGAAAAAAATAAAAGGAAGAATTGCGGGTAAATTTACACCAAAAACAATTTAAAAAAGGGAACTCAGGTCTGCCCCCTATGGGTGACCAAACAGCAAAAAAAAAAAGCAATAATTTGTTGAAAAATATGTTCTGGGATATCAGATTTTCCGAAAAATATCAGGCTTTGAATCAGATTTCATTGGACACACCCGATGAGACACTGGGTGTTGGAGGAGCTCACATTTATCTCACTGAGAAGCTATGGGGTTAAGGGTTTGTGCTATGATACATAATTAATGATTGATTGTATGTATACTATATGAATGTGTCCCGAGGCCACGCCTATTAAACTCTGATTGACAGGCCGATAGGCCACGCCTACAGTTTTTCAGTCCATGAGTGGAAAACATGTGACTCTGTAACACGGTAGCGACGTTTCAGAGTTTTACCTGTGCGGCATCGACCACGGTCAACGTAGGGGTGTAAGAAAATATCGATACACACGAGTATGACGATATTTTGTTTGCCGATACTAAATCGATTCTCAAAAACTCAATATCTATATTTAGACTGCGAGACAGATAGCCGTCTTTCTATCTCTGAACTTAAACAGCGACAGGACGTAGTAGCATAAGGGCACAGCGCTAACGTTTCCTAGCGGCTCTGCTGTAAAAAAAAACGTTTACGGGTATCACCTCCGTGGGAAGTAGCAGCAGCGTTGACAGAAGAATGTAAAATGTGTGTCACAGTGTGGACTGTGAAAACGATGACGCATTTTTAGTCATTGCCGTGACGTTTTTAAAGGCCAGTAAATAATAATAAAAAAACGGCAGGCAGAAATGCCGCAGGTCGAAACGTGTTAATTTTGGACACGTGCAATACAGGGACGTGAGCGTTTTCAGACGTTTCAACCACTTTTGTGACGTGTAACGTTTTCAGACGGAAAAACAACATTTTCTAATTTATTTGGATTTCTGTGTGTTCTGGTTAAAAAAAACAAAAAAACAAACAAAAACAAAATATATATATATATTTGCTAAGTTTGCATATGGTGGTGTTCATGAAAGATTTTCTAAAATTACATTTTAATCCTAAAACATGAAAGAAAATTTAAGATATCGCTTTGCTTACAGTATCGCAACATATCATATCGTGACCCCTGTATTTCTTCCCCTCCTTCATATTGCTCCATCTCTTTTTATCTTCTGCGAGACCCCTGGGTTATATTCGATAAACTGTCCCTCTCTCTTCCCCTCCTTCTTTTCTTCCTGACTCCCCCCCCCCCACCAGTTCCCTCTTCCTTCTCCGCTGAGAAGCCCGGCGTCAATAGAGGGCCCATCTGTTCCCATACATCATGCTCTTCATTTCAGTTTATTAGCCGGGATAAATCATAAATATTTCATTATACATCACGGCGGCTGTCGCCGCGCCGACGCGATTTATCACGGCCGGCCCTCTCGCCGCTCGGCGTGCAGCAATAAGCTTTCCAGTCTATTAAACAAGATTGATACAGTGTGTAAATTTAGATATTGGGAATTTCTTCACACACCACTGCTTCTCTCTGATAGGCTCGTGGAGGGAGGGGGGGTGTTGGAGTCTGTGTGTGTGTGTGTGTGTGTGTGTGTGTGTGTGTGTGTG
>MU551661.1:557152-599652 GCA_024362625.1 Silurus asotus
ACAAAGAAAAAAAAAAGAAAAAAAAAAAAAAAAAACAGAGGCAGTAGCAGAGTCGAGGGAGACACGAGGGAGGATGACGGAGAAAGAGAAAACAGAGCAGACATGACATTGGATAGGAAGATAAGAAAATGGAGAAAGGGGTAAGAATTGGGGATGGAGGGAAAGAAAGATAGAGAGAGAAAGATGGACAACATGGGGAAAGAAGGCAGAATGGTAAAAAGGGTAAAAGGTAGACAAGAGAAAAATAGAAAGATCGGATAAAAGGGAGAAAAAGAGAAGCAGGGACAGATGGAGACAGGAAGAAAAGGAAAGGGAGATGAAGAAAAGAGAGATGGAGAAAAGGACAGATGAAAGAGAGAGTGAGAGGGAAGGACAGAACTAATTGAGAGAAAATGAGACAGAACAGAGAGGTGAAAATTGTGTCAGAGAGAGAGAAAGAGAGAGAGAGAGAGAGAGAGTGAAAGAGAGAGAGAGAGAAAGAGAGATTCTGGGAAGAAATGAGAGCGAGGGAGAGAGTGGACTCAGTCTGCCCATGGAGACGGGGCGACACCCACAGTCTGAGCTGCACTTCCTCACTTAAGGCACCCAATAGAACCACATTCAATCCAAATTCTTCACCAAAATAAACCAAATAATCCCCAATTTTCACTTTTTTAAATGAAAACTACTTTTTTTTACTATTCCTTTTTTTTAATATGAAAATTCTGCATAGTTTTTATTATATTGTTATAATAGGTATAGTCAGGGCTGTCAATCGATTAAAATATTTTATAGTATATTTTGATTTGTTTTAAAACTTAAAATAATACTTTTGAAGTTTTTATCAACATGAACATGTCTAAATATTGATGTTTTAATGCAAATGTAAGTTTATTATCAGTGAAACCGAACTCAACATGAAGACAAAATATTCTTGTAAAAGTTTTGAAGTAATTTTGCTGTTTTAAATAAAGTAAATCATCAGGACACAGAACTTTTTTGCTATGTTTCCACACGGACGATTTTAATTGCCGGATTTCGGTGCTCGGCTTTTGAGACTCAATAAAACAAATGTTTAATGATTAAAAAAATTTTTTGGTAAACAAAGGATGTGGTGAAAAAAAAAAACTGTGTGTTGCATTGAAGGTTTTAATTTCTCCACTTTTATATTTATTTATTGATATTTTTTATAAAAACGGTGCGACAGAAACGCGAGCTGCGTTAATAAAACTAACGGCGTTAAAATGAATTCGCATTAACGTGTTATTGACGTCTTAAATTTGACAACCGTAATTATAGTATATTATTATAGTTGTTATTTCGGAATGACTGGTATATCTGGGGTTATGTGTCTGTTCTATGCTTTGGCAATACGAATGTCCATATTTGTCACGCCAATAAAGCAACCGTTGAATCTTGATTGAGAGAAAGAGAGAGAGAGAGAGAGAGAGTGAGAGAGAGAGAGAGAGACCTAATCGAGAGATTAGACAGAACTAATGGAGTGAGAATGAAACAAAACAGAGAGCAGGGAGGTGAGAAAGAGAGACAATGAGAAAGAAACACAGTCAGGAAGAGAGAAAGGGAGAGAATACAAGACAAAGGAAGCATCTTTAAACAGACAGAAAGAACGATAAACCGAGACAGGGTGTAAAAAAAAAAAAAAAAGAACGGAGGATGAAGTAAAAAAATGGCCGAGAAGAAAGGGCCCCCCCCCCCCCCCCCACTTTATTTTAATACCACACCCAAACGAGGCATGACATCATTCAGTCACACTCTCCTAATTCTCTTCTAATGGAAATGAAATGGGGGGAACGAAAGCCTGTTTTACATGGGGGAGAAGATAAGATGGCTAAATGTGTGTGTGTGTGTGTGTGTGTGTGAGTGAAGTGTGTGGCCATGCATTTAGGAGGCTGTTCAGCCTATAAAGAGATCCATAATGGCTCTGTGGAGGAATCAAAGGTCACAGGAAGTTTTCAACCTGCAGGTCAGGCGTCTTTTTTGAGGTTCTGACACTGCGAGTGTGGTGGTGGTGGTGGTGGTGGGGGGCAGGAGGTGAGATGGAGACTCGGCTATGATTAGTGGAAAGGAGGCTGATGGGACTTGTGTTACACGCAGGCAGTGATTATGTGTGTGTGTGTGTGTGTGTGTGTGTGTGTGTGTGTGCACTGTTGTTATGGTGGAAGGCGATACGCTCCAACAACTTTCCTAATTAAAATGATAAGAAGCCTTATTGCACATGTGGCCCTGTTTTCTTCGCCTCCCGCCGCTCTGATGTGTTTAAAGAAAAGCTGTCAGACGTAGAAAGAGCTGGAACTCACAACAGACCTAAAGTTCAACGCGACGCATGCAGCCTGAAGGTTTTAAATCGCACACTGCAACAAACACATAGGGGTTTTAACGCCATCTGGTTCACGGCGCTGAATTCAAAAGGAAAAATACCAGGTATATTGGGTGTGTAATAAAATCCGAAATGTTCCTATTGTGTAAAGTCTGGTTCCTCGAGAGACTTAAAAGGGAACCCATCCTTTTCCTCTACACCAAAATGTCTATTCATTACAGTTCCATCATTGTTGATGTGTGCAGTGATTAAACACAACCCATGGTCCTGAGCACATTGTAGCTGATATTAATTTAAGTTCAATATATCCTCGAAGTTCTTTTGTTTAGAATTCTCTTTGGGCTGTACTGGTTTTGCACTGGATATCTAACTAAATCGTAACTGGCAGTTATCAACCCCCATAACGAAAAAAAAACCCGGACCTCGACTTCCGTCAGCTGTCCAAATACAGGCTAATATTAAACCTTAAAACGCTCATTAGTGATGAGATCATTTTATTGACGTACCGTATTTTCCGGACTATAAGCCGCCACTTTTTTCCTACTTTTTGAACCCCGCGGCTTAAACAACGAAGTGGCTAATTTATGGATTTTTCCTGGGTTTTTCCCGGTTTTACAAACTTCAAACCAAAAACTGAACCCCATAACATTAGACCAATGAAATTTCCAAACGGAAAAGAAAAAACGCACCTCACCTGTGTTCTGAGCCGCACGGCATCGGGATTTTTTTAAACACACGACGATGCCAAAAGTAAACGCCCAAGAGAAATAGTTGTGAGAGGAAGGAGGAAGACAGTGAACAATGACTTTCTTGGTCGGCTACTGTTTGTTAGATACAAGCCGTTGTAGCGTGTTGAGTCTGGGTGAAGGGAGAAGCTCACTAACTGAACAGAAATCATATAAGCACAGACAGATTTCCAAAACACATGCTTTTTTATTTTTCTTGGCAACAGCGTTACGGGTTAGTCAAAGAAACTAAGAAATCAGCATCAGAAAATAATAAGGACATATTCCTCAGTCTTGCACACACACAGTAATAGCGGAAAAATGAGGTGGAGGCTATTCCCAAAATACCACTCTGTTCTTAAAGGAGCCACAATATATTTCACGCGTTACACCGTGTAACAGACACTGTCTTTCATTAAAGCCTGTGTAAAGTACATTAGTGTAGACGGCTTATAGACAGGTGCAGCTTATTTATGTAAAAAATTTAAAATATTTGTAAAATTCAGTGGGTGCGGCTTATATATGGGTGCACTTTATAATCCGGAAATTATGGTAGTTCTTTGAATCTCGTTCATCAAAACTATTGACTCTTTTTTTGAGCCGTTCATTACTACGTTCCTTTAATTAGAAATAAAATCAAATTTTACATTTTCAATAAGCAGATCACCGACACGTCAACATACACCAACCTTTACTATAGTTCCAATCATTTATATATGAATCACTACATAGTGTCTATGGGAGTCACATGACAAAAGAACATGAGACTCGAACTAGAGGACCTGAGAGACCAGAAGAGTGGAGGGCTGAACTACTCAATTCTCTTTCCTGGACATAACCTACAGAGATTTTGCGAAGCTTTGCTCACATGTGTCGTGTAGAAAATGAAGGAATCACTCTTTGAGACGATTCTTCAAAATGAATCAAATAAATCAATGAATCGAATGTTATAATATGACACTGTATTATAAAAGAAACTCGGTAGAAACCCACAGATTAAATAATATAGAATACTAAAGCACAGTGACATACTGGAGTGTGCATGGAATATTATGGAAAGCGGATAGAATACTAAAGAGTAAATTAAGAGTGAGGTGATCATGCAATGATGCAATTCATGACACACACACACACACACACACTCCGGGTATGTGCTGACACGCATACAAACAAAAACACACACCATTTTGCTGCGAGCTCAGGAAGTGGATGAGTTGACAGCTCCGGAAAAGGGCAGTGTGACAGAGGCCATGTTCTACGTCCAGCACTCTTCCACATCAGTGCACACACACATCGCTCTGACAAGCCGCTATGCTGTTCTTCTAGGTGTTACAATCCCACTGGAGTGTGTGTGTGTGTGAAAGAGAAAGAAAGAGAATGACAGCATCCTCTTTGTAAGGGCACATATAGACAACCCGAATCAATATACACTCCTTCATGAGGGCAAATATCCAATAACGGTGTAGCAAATGTCCCCCTACTCATCATACCATACATTTAAAAAATCAAGAGCATGATATCGCATGCTGATGAAGGGTGACAGAAGTTTTCTTAAATCTCAAAACACAGTACTAGAGCTCGACCAATTAATCGGTTTTGCAGATTAATCGTTGATTTCTGGAACTATCAGTTATCTGCAAAAATCCCCAATTTTTTCCGGATTGTGTTAGTTGCTGAAGCGACTGAGAAACTCTGCTTCCCCTAGAGGCGGATCGCTGACACCACGTGCTGTTTGTTTGAAATCGTGAGACGGCGTGCTGCACAGAGAGCGCTATATTAGATTTATCATGCTATCATTTATTATTGAATATCTTCATATTTATTTCATTTAGCACATTTTTATGAGATTGCTAATTTGATAGCTGGAACTATGAGCAAATACCTATAACAAGTTTTTCCGTGTTGCGTTATACAGTATGAGAGCGGCCTCTAGAGGCGATTTACTGCCGTTATGTGCTGTTCAAGTGAAGTGAAGTTTTTTTTATTAATTTTAGATGTGGTATTTATTGACTGTTATTGACAATAATAATAATTTATTGACAGTATTGACTGAGTCAGTACTGTTTTACATGTAGTGTTATGTTTGTTTGATTAATCAGTTATCAACAAGTACAATCCAAATTAGCTATCGGTATCGGTATCGATCGGTTGACCTCTAATAAGCACTACTCCACAGTAGTGTCTATCATCAGCCTGTGTAAACGTGGATGTGTTCTGATTTAGAGGTCGTCCGATTCGGCGTTTTGCAGAATTATCAGCACTGATATTTAATTGCTGGAACTATCTGCAAAAATCCATCGCAATAGTTTTTCCGGGTTGCGTTATACAGTACGAGAGCGGCCTCTAGAGGTGAATCACTGATGCCATGTGCTGTTTATTAAAAGTGTCTTTTTGATTCATAACTGTTTTTATTAATTTGGAGTGTTTTATTACATTTTTTTTGGTTCAGTCTTAATCCATGTCATATTTTTTCAGCATTAGTAATATAATTCATGTATTGATTTCATTTAGCACATCATTTGTGTGTAATAAAATACTATTATATAAGTACTATTTTACAGTAAAATATATATATTTTACTATTTTACATACATAGTCTAATCCACGCGCCTTAACGTCACACAGGCAACACAAGTGTGTCCCAATTTACGGATTATATTTACTAGAGTATAAATACACGCTACACTCAAACCAACACTATGAACAGTTCCATGCGGCTGTGTTCCAAACCATCAGCCTCATTCAACACATGGCAGGTCAGGGTGTGGACTGAGACGATTACGAGACCTGGGAGTCCAGAGCAACATCATGAAAGAAGTTGTGATTCATGTGACGTTTTTCTTAATCCCAACATCACATCAAAAAGTCTGAAAAAATAACACACACACACACACACACACGAAACATGAGCAGAGCTTAAAATTAGCTTATCTTGTCTAGATGAATGAAGATGATGCTGATTGATCCCTCTGAAGAAGTAGTAAAGCGCGTGAAGCACACACGCACACGCACACGCACACACACACACACACACGCACACACACATGAATATTAATAGCGGCGCTCAGGCGCAGGCGACTCGCTGGAGGAGCTAATGAGGATGAAGACGTGACGGACTGAAATCAGCAGCTCTGATCAGATTGATCTTCCAGAACTTTTGCTCTCTTTTTGTCGCTTGATTTTTTTTTTGGAGTTTCTAATTAATACATTATATGAAAGAGCTCTGAAAGACGGATCTAACTTGTCTGATAACATGCAAAGACATGAGGCTCTGTGTTAATAAGCGTGGTTTTTATCTGCACCATGCTTGCTGAGAGACATGGAGATCGGATTTCACCTCTGGATGCCTGATCTCACATCAGAATCTCAGATCCAGGATTCCAGATCAGATGATAATTTTGGACAGAAACAGTGGGGTGATTTGTTACGGTCTGATTTTTTTAAATAATAAAATCTTAGTGATCTGAACAAAGCATTGTGGATACTTCACCATAAGATTGGACTGTGCTTCTTTTTGAACATCTCATACCACATTTGCTGTTAGAATAATCTTAACTCTTCTGGGATGATGTTCCACTAGATGTTGTGGAGATTTGTACTTATTCAGCCACAAGTTAAATCAGGTACTGATGTAGGGGAGGAAGTGAGAAGGCCTGGGGTGCAGTCAGAGCTCAATAGCAGCAGATCTTCATGAAGCTGGCTTTGTGGACATGGGCATTTTCCTGCATGAGCAGGTTTGGATCTTCGAATTGTGCAGGTGATAAGAAAATTATATTTTGCAAATGTCGGGCGTCCTAATACTTTTGGCCAGACAAAGTATAAACAGTCGTTCCTTCATCAGGGTCTAATCACAGCTGAGGTAAAGAGATATCCAGTAACTTTCAGAGCACAGCAGCTGAGCGTCAGGGAGAAACGCTGAACCTTTCACACTGTAATAATCATTCATTCACTGAGAAGGTGTGGGTGGGCAAAGTGGCACGGGGGCGGGGCTGCAAGCCGTTAATCCCACTAAACCTCTACGTATGAACTCAACATGAGCCAAGAGCCGTCCACCTCCATACGCAAAAATAATAACAAACAGGGACTGTACTAGGAGTCGGTCATGTAGTCGAGGTGTTCGGGATTTAAGTTCTTCTTGGTGGATGTGTGTGTGCGTGTGTGCGTGTGTATGTGGGTGTGTGCTAAAAAATGTATGCGATATAATCGATTTATCGTTTGTTACATATTTGCATCACGATACATTTATTTCGATATTATTAGTAGTAGATGTGCTAAACTTTTATTATTTACAAAGTGAGCAATCATTTAAAAATATATATATTTTTAATTACTAAACACTGATGCGCAGAGTCTCAAATCCTTCATGATGCGCACATCCGGCAATTAAAACCGTCCGTGTGGAAACACAGCAAAAGTTCAGTTTGGTGTCCTGATGATTTACCTAATTTAAAAACACCCTCATTACTTTTACATTTATATTTTGTCTTCATGCATTATGTTGAGTTTGGTTTTACCAATATATATTTGTACGTGTGTGTGTGTGTGTGTGTGTGTGTGTGTATATGTGTTTGTGTGTTTATATGTGTTTATTGCATTTTGCTATGCATGTATGTGTACATATATATGTATGTCAGTGTGTATAGGTGTGTGTGTGTGTATATAAAATTTGTGCTTGGTGTGTTCAAAACAAAGGAAAGATCATTTTTAGTAGCTTCATGTGGACACAATTACACACCAATCCAAAACACACACACGCTAAGTAGCAGAGTAGCTTTCTTTCAGAGCCAGGATAAAGCGACCCAATCAATCCCTTCATCCAGAGTAAAGTGCTCCTGCTTGGCTTTACTCCGTCACGTGCCCTGGAGCAGAGGCGGCAGGATGGACAGGATGGAGAAGATGGAGAGGAGGCCCGTGGACTCAGAGTATACCCAAGGGGAAGTGTGATTTGATTCGAGTCAATAAAACCACTACAGTCCATCCATCGTGAAGTGCTCGCTCGTCCCCCAGCTGAGCGTTCTGCTCTTAATTACACGAGCCGAAATAACACTCAATAATGCATGGGTTTCTGTTATGGAGCGGATAAACCCAGGATCATCCAGGTGTCAGCGTTACCTGCCTTCACGCCTGAAATCACTCAATCGCGGAAAACCAGGGACCGCTTTCGATCTAAAAAGCCATGCCGAAGGTGAATGGGGCAGATGGAGGGGTTGTGGAGGGGAAAGAAAGGTGGAGTAGCAACCATCCGGAAAAATGAGGGTGAATGGAGATATTGCCTTGATTATAGGTGCCCCAGGGGAGAGGTAATCCTCCTCAGAAAAAGGAGCTTTAGGTAGATTCATTGGTCACATGGAAAGAAGAGAACTCACACAAGGGAGTTCTTACATTCTACAATTAGATTTTATGTCACCCAAATGAAGCTAATGTAGTCCATCCAGGAGGAACTTTCATTTTAATGCACCTTCTCATGGAAAGGTAAAGATACGCCAAAATGAATGAACTAAGAAACTAGAGAAGAAGAAGAAAAAGAGGTGAAGATCTGAAACGGCTGAAAGCATAAAGATTACAAAAAAATGACAAAAATTCTCCTTCCATCACACAGGAACTTGGAGGAGAACATTTTGGAAACTGGATGTTCCTCAAAAGAACTCTGTAGAAAGCTGTGAACTTGTGTTTTATCAGTAGTGATTCCACACAGGAAGATGTTCTGAGATTGGAACTCACTGTTGGCCCACAGACGGAGTGATGCTACAGTGGAACTGAAACTTCATTTAATATCAGCTGTTAATTAGAAGTAAAACAACCTTCTGAAATGTTTTATTTTCCCCCCAGGATTCGTCCAGCTTTTCCTTCTTTGGGCTTTAATGTCGAATTTATATTGCATTTATTTAATCAGTGTGGTGTTGAAGAGGTTGGGCCTTGATCTCAGAGTAGATTAATGAAGGAGCATCTGAGGAGTGCATCTGGATGTATTCACAGTGCTTCAGTTTTTCTGTATTTTGTTATGTTTCAGCTTTAAGCACACAGAGCAGATAATAAAAGAATGACTACAGGACTCTTTTGGCCCAGCCAAAAGCCAGACTTGAACCTGACCCGACGCTCCCCATTCAGCCTGATGGATCTTGAGAGGTTCTGCGAAGAAGAATGGGAGAATCTGCCCAAAAAATAGGTGTCAAGCTTGTAGCTTCAAACTCACAAAGACTTGAGACTGTAATTGGTGCCAAAAAAAAAAAAGCTTTGAGTATTGAAAACTTTGTACATGTGATTTTCTTTCATTTTTTATTTATAATAAATTTGCAAAGATTTCAAACAAACTTCTTTTACATTGTCATTATGGGCTTTTGTTTGTAGAATTTTGAGAAAAATAAGGAATTTAATCCATTTTGGAATAAAACTGTAACATAAAATTTGGAAAAAGTGAAAAACTGTGAATACTTTCCAAACACACTGAAATTATGACCCAGATGGCCGTCAGGTACTATTATACTGTAGGTTAGTTGAGGAGGTCTGGGGTGCAGTGTTATCGTTTATTCCAAAGACATTTAAAAGAGTTGGAGCTCTAAAGCAGAAGATCTTCCACATCTTCCAACCCCATGTAAAGCAGATCTTCCTGAAGTTGTGCACAAGGGAATTTTCATGCTGAACACACGAATGTACCATTTATTCATTCAGTCTACAAAAAAAAGCAGGAAACGTCCTAATCTGGCAACCTCAGTGTAGAAACCACAACGGTAACGATGTCACCCTCAGAATGCACAAGATTTGCTGTAATTGCAACTGATTAAAGGAAACAATGGATCACGTCCAGGATTTTAGTGAAAAAGTGTAATTGTTAAACAAACAAACAAACAAACAAACAAACAAACAAACAAACAAAACACACAAGCAGAAAAACTACATACTCCAGCCGGTCATTTTTCTGACTGTTTCTCTTGGAGTAAAGAAGAACCTCTGGTTGTCTGTGAACTCATAGGAAGCGAAGTGTCACCTGATAAATAACGTAAATCTACTGCTTTATAACCGTAAGTCTGATCACGTGATCTTTTCTGTGCTATTATGTCTGTTAATCTTCTTTCCTCTAAACTGTGGTTTGTGGTCTTTTGTTTGACACCACATGAGCAGCATGTATGTAAAAAATCTCCACACTTCCCCACTGGGACCATACTGCCCCTACTACCACCCCTACTACCACCCCTACTGCTGCGAAATCCAGAGTAAGCAGAAGAACAGGACACACACTACGGTCAATAATCTGAGCCCATCTGTCTCCAGCGATTCCCCAATGCCACCGTCTGACCTCCGCTCGGAGACCAGAGAGGAGTGGTGGAGCAGCTAGTTAACATCCTACCCTCCTCCTCCTCCTCCTCCACCACCTCCTCATCGCTCCTCAGCTCTTCGCTTCATCCACAGCGGTTATTTATGAGCCCTCGGTCTAATGCGTGCTCCCCAGGCAGTGCTTGGTCGAGCACGGCCAACTTTTAGCGTGCCTCTATTATTCATAAGTATGCGCGAGCAGCATTTGGAAAATTGCTAATGCTTTTCCTCTACATCCACCCCCCCCCCCCCCCCTCTTTACTTATATATTTATATATTTATTTATTTATGTATTGTTTCCCGGTGCGTTATTCATTCCGGGAAAGATTCTCCTTCCTCTTTCTTTACCCATGAGCTCTTTCCCCTTTTTTTAGTTTTTTTTTTTCCTCTGTATAAATAGTTCCAGACAATCAATAATAAATAATGAATTTTTTTTCCTCGACTCGAAGCTCAGACTCCACACGGTACAAAACTCGAATAAAAGCTAAAAACCTGTACGCCAAAAATCTTTTTTTACATTTATTTTTTTATCCTGCTTAAAAGGTTTTCTCTTAGTCATACGACACCTGATGTAGAGCTGTAGAGTGTTTCTCTTTTAATCGCAGTAAAAAACTACATATATTCAATCCAAAAACATTTTAAAATTCCATTTGTATAGAAAAGATTTTATTCCTATTACAACTGTTGATTAATAAATTATGGATCAGTTATCAAAGATCAATTATTCTACACCCTGTCACGATATACACACAAAGGTTTGAAGACACCGGTGTGTAAGATAGCTATGTGCTTCTTTATTCCACACTCCATTTACTGTTAGAATAACCTCCACTCTTCTGGGAAGATGTTCCACTAGATTCTGTGGAAATTTGGGCTCCTTCATCCACAAGGGTTTTATTCCTATTATAAAAACCTCCCTTAGCATGAAGAACAGCTTCACACAATTTCAGCACCTGGACAGCTCTCCAATCATTCAGCTGAAATACTTCACCGTCTCTCGCGTAAAACTCATCAAAGACTCCTGTTGTATTATGAAGTCGCTTCCAATGAGCCGCAGTCAAGACGGAATTACATGGTGTTAAAGTATGGAATTGGAGCCGTGTTGGTTCAGGATTCCTTTCACTTTCTCCAAACTATTAATCTTTCGTCTCATGTGCGAGTGAGGGAGTCTGATCACATCATCTCTCCTTTTCTCCAGCTTACACAAATTCTTCTGGTTGGAGACACAAATGTCTCATTTGGACTCCACAGAACTTTCTTCCATTTATTTATTTTTCGGTTGCATTTCCATGTTTCACATCCACTCTATATATTTTTATTGCACTGCTTCACTGGTCAAAAGCTTTATAAAATCTAATATTGGATTTTCTCCCATCGACATCTTTAGAGACTTCCTGCTGAGCAATGCTGATTTTTTTACTTTTTAAACAAACACTTGAGGACCTCCAGAAAAGCTGGACCTCCTCATACGACCCTCACCAGCTCCTGACCCCTCAGTGCCACATGGCTGAAGCATGGGATTTGCATAAAACCGATACTATGAGGAAACAACTCTACTGAAAAAGAGTTCATATTGTGAATTCACTCCTCTGTGTCACGCACAGTGCTGTGAAAAAGTATTTAAGGTGTTGTAACCCTTTCCAGACTGATACATCAGTTACTTTTCCCCTCATCTGTTCTTATACTGCATTTCTTCAGATTTCAGTATGATGAGTTAATTTTTTGAGATCTTTCAGCGCTCTTCACTTTATCACACAGGCTCTATTTAATTCAGCAGGTCTGGAAGTAATCAGGCCTGGGTGTGGCCAACATACAGTTCAGCATCTGTTCAATATCAAGCAGAACATTAAGAGAGGAAGAAATGATGAAGAAACTCCAGACTCGAACTCATAATACTTTGGATTCTTAAGTACATTTTGGAGGTAAATATTTCTGTACTTTTACACAAGTGAAAGTTTAAATGATGGATTTTACTGGAGGAATATTTTACTGGAGGATCTACTTTTACTCAACTACATACTTTTTGAACTTCAGTTTGTAAACTGTATTTACTCTGGTTATACTTGTGCAATATTAATATGAAGTTTCACTTGATCTTATTGATCATTTGTGACAAATATGTGCGGAAAAAAAAGGTAAAGGGTAAATATTTCTTCATAGCAACATACACACCGACTTCAAACCCGGCACTAAACGACAAGAAGAAAGGGAAGCATGTGGAAACGTTGAGCAAGAAAAAAAAAAAAGAGACAGAGAGAGAGACGGGACGACACTAAAGAGCACATGGAAAATCGATGATAACGAACGAGTGTGACGAAAAGTGAGCGTGCGACGGAGTGACAGATCGTCTATCGAGATGCCAGTCAGAGCCGGTGGCCTTCCGCACACCATTAAAGACAGAGTCGTGTTATTGATCCCATTTCTCTCTCTCTCTCCTCTCGTTTTTATCCGTGAATTCGCCCTGTCTGGTCCACTACATCTCTCTCTTTTTCCTTTTCTCCCTCTGAGAAAACGGTATTACACTGTAGGAACAAATAATAATAATAATAATAATCATGACACATTTTTCTATTTGATTAACTGCACACACGCACACACACACACACACACACACACACACAAGGATGGAAGGCAGGAATAAAAAAGTAAAAAAAAATGAGAGCAGATTTGCAGAAGGATGGTGTTATATTATATTTCAGACTGCACAGACAGGTGACAGGTGAGGAGAAGTGACGAGGAGAAGGAGGAGGAGGAGAGCGATATGGAAAACTCGGTGAGAATTCAAATCCCTATACAGAATCACTGCAATCAAACTCGCTGAAACCTTTGGAGCCAGTGGTGTTATTAGAGCATCGCTACTCAGTGGGGAGAGGGAGGGAAATTCCTTTTCTTTTCACACCGTTAAACTGCAAAAAAATCAGTGTCGAAATATACTAAATAAACGCATGATATTAGAAGATACAGACTAGAAACAAGTCAAATGATCTGCCAGGGCACGTTGAATTGCAAGCAGATTTAGTGTAATTAACTTAAGAATAGTTACATTTAAATTTTTCAAAGTGTAAAAAAGATCTTAAAAACAGAGCTACTAAACAAGAGACGTCCTCTTAATTTAAACAATTATATGTTCTGAATTAAAATCGGACAAAGAATTTAAACTATAAACAAAAAACTATAAAGAAAAACCCACGCATTTGGAGTGAATAACAGCAATGAACAAGTCCTGAGTGTTAAAACCAGTATTACAGCTAAACTGGTTCTTTTTTTTTCTTTTTCTAGATTAGACTCTTGTAATGCTTTACTGTCTGGATGTTCTAGAAAGTGTGGATTTCCGTGAATTTAAAGATAATCCACAACTTGCTGTTATTTAGGTTTCAAATGAGGACCCACAAATTTTCCAAACCAGGAATTATCGGAGTTTGACTGTGTGTGTGTGTGTGTGTGTGTGTGTGTGTGTGTGTGTGTATATATAAAAATATATATAAATATATAAGAAGAAGGAGTTTCAGCTCAAAGGCACAAAAACCAGCATGTTTTTCTGCCTCAAACTTTTCTATTAAATATTTGTTTTTTTTTCAGTCAAATAAAAGGTGTTGAAAGCAGATATATATTATAGATATATATACATATAAATGATCAGAAGTCTACTGGAGCATCAGTGTAATACATGAGCAGGCAGGCAGGCTGTAATATTAGTCACTTGTGCGCCACACAGTAGCTGACTTAATCATCAGTCTGAGCCTGTAATCAGCAGCTTCGACAGAAACGAGCCTCAGAAACATGGAATGTTTTGCACCATTAAACACGTCGAGTTCGAACTGCGGAGAGTCGGAGCACACGGAGGACACGGAGGACAGGGAGGACACGGAGGACACGGAGCACAGGGAGGACACGGAGCACACGGAGATCAGGAGGCAGTATGGAGAACCTCAGCGTTCACACTCACTCTTTTTTTTCCTGTGGTTTTAACACTAACATGCACAAGACTCTGTTTTGACTGGAGGATGAAACTGGCATAAAGCATGCACACACACACACACACACACACACACACACACACACACACGGTCTGGAGGGAGCTGATTGCACTGTGACTCATTACAGTGTGGCTGTGTGTAATGGAGTGTGACAGCAGCGCATACACACTGCGGCTCTGTCCTCACAGCCCCTCAGCCAATTACACACACACACACACACACACACACACACACACACACACACACACACTCCTCTGTGCTGGTTCACCCTCCTCACTATCATGTTTTCTTCACTTACAGTCGAATGCAAAATTATTGGTACCATTTAACGAAAACGAATGCAAGAAAAACCCTTTTACAACATTCTATTAAAATAATAAAATATTTTTTACATTTTAAAATTTATGTATTTAAATAAACCAATAATGTTATCAAAGGTTTTGCCCAAATATGAGGCTTCCTACATGTAGGTCACAATCAACACCACCATCATCTGAAAAAACACAGAGCTTTTAAATGAAGAGTGCGATGGCCGCTGACTGATATAAATGACGGATATAAACAATAAACACTTGCGTATTAAAAATGCTCATTAATTACATGGGATTTGGAAACTGGCTTCTTATTCAACCCCATAATCTACACACAGTTTCATATGAAGGAAACAGCTGAATAATGGAGAGATTGGGAGGGGTGCCAATATTTCTGAACCCAACAGCTTATTCGTGTTTCTGCAAACAAATTTTGCAACCTGAAAAGGTTTATTACTGATTCAATACATGATTATTTTGTGTGTGTGTGTGTGTGTGTGTGTTTGTGTGTTTTTGTGTTTGTGTGTGTACCAGTTTTAAACCAGCCGTCTGGTGTAAAGTTCTCCTCGGTCTGCTGTGGTTTATTCCAGTACTCCTGAAACACACAGGAGCCTCGAACCTGCAGCTCACCCTCCCGCCCTTCCAGCCCTGGCTTTACCTACACACACACACACACACACACACGTCAGTCAGAGGTGGTGCGGATAGTGAAGTGCATTATGGGAAAGGGAGTTAATGAAGTACCCGTGTGTGCTTGCTGTTGCCCACGGCGATGCTGGTGTTGCTCTTGTTTGTCATGACGATTCGTACTTCGACACCTGGGAGTGGAGAGCCGACTGCACCTGTGTGCACACACACACACACACACACACACACACACACAGACACTTACTACAAAATAGAGACAAAACACAAGATAACTACAACAGACACAACAAGTGTTTATACACAGACAGACAGACAGACAGACAGACAGACAGACAGACAGACAGACAGACAGACCCCCAAATTCAGGTGCAAGTTGGCATTTGTATCGTGATGCATCGTTGTCATATTTTTGACAGTAAATCAATTCATTTCTATGTAATTATTAGTAGATGCACTAAAATTGTGTTATTTAGAAAGTAATATTATATAATAATATTCTCTATGTAGATCGATTTCTCGTCGCTAAACTGTATCTCGAGCGCGTTCTCTCAGCGACGCTGCTGCTACGACGTGAATATGACGCATCGCAACACTACAGAGACGGAGGCGTGTCCTGAGAGTCACATAGAATACAGATTAACATGGCAGAGGCAGAGCTGTAACTTCCTGCACACACAACAGGAAAAGAACGTCTGGTTTTATTTCAGCTTTTTTCTTTTTGTTGCAATATAAAGGCGTGTGTGTGAAAGAGCCATGAGTAAGAAGTCAGAAGGCACTTAAGTAAATTGATGATTGGCTGTTTGTCTGATCCAAAGAAATAAAAGTGAACAATCAGCACCCTACTGAACTGCAGAGCATCAGATTTCTCCAATTGAATAGTAATGAGTTGAATCCTAGCGAAATCGGATCAAACCACATCATAATAGTGTGAATGGTATCGCACGGCATCGGAAAAGCTGCTGGAGTTTACATCATTCCGTCATTCATCCTTCACTACAATCCAGTAAATACGTGGCCACGAGCAGGAAGAAACAATGTCCTCCATTAAACCAACAGTTTGTTGCTTTTTTTTTTTAGAAAACTTGAACACTTCATCTCTAGTTATGATCAATAATAAGCCTGATGGTGCTGAGGTCAAGGAACTGTCAGAAACAAGGCTCGTTCTATCTCTGTTTTTTGATAAGACACAGATCCCAAACTCCACCCCGACTCCACAAACATCTATACTCTCTCCCAAACAAATTAGTAAAGTAATGTACATAAATGTAATCTTCTGCCCCTTTTTTATCAGTGTCTGCGATTCGGAGCAGCAGAAATATAGATGTAACGAGGCGGATATAAAATGAGTAATAAAAATTAAGCGTTTTTTTTATCCATTTGGTCAGTTTCGCTCTGCAAACATCAAGAAGAGCTTGAACTCCTGGAAATGCTGGTATTAAGTGATGATCCACGCCCAGGTGTGAGACCTTACACCATTATAATGCTCTCCGCTTCACTTCGGGAAGTTCTTCACCTCCAGATCATGCATTACGCTCACCTAACCATGGATTTCATGTTTATGACGCCATCTAACCATCTCTCTCTCTCTCTCTCTCTCTCTCTCTCTCTTTCTTTTTCTCCCTCTCTCTCTATATATCTCCCTTTCTCTGAATGATGTGTTGTTTTTTTTGGAAGATCACGCGCCGACACCATGTCCTCATCCTCCCTCATCCTCAGAGTCCCGGTTGTGATGAGGAAATAAAAGCCGACGGCTCTTTTTAATCATTATGTTTCTCCGAATCCCTTCAGAGCTACACGCTGCACACAATCTCACACCCTCAGCTTATTCTCAGGGAGTGTTGTATTTAATGCACTCAGAGCAAGATCTTCATCCAGCACTGAAATGACCTCACTGAGATCATAAGGAAACGTTGACAATCTCTGTTTCACTCTGGATGAAACTGGAACTGGATGAAACCATGGTTACAGGTGTTTACAAGCAGCATATTAGATTAGATTCAGATGAAAAATGCAAACTGCATGTTCAACGCTCTGAACTCACACCTGAACTCCTTCCAGCCAATAACAAACCACTATTCACACCTGAACTCCTCCCAGCCAATCACAATTCACTATTCACACCTGAACTTCTTCCAGCTAATCACAATCCACTATTCACACCTGAACTCCTTACAGCTAATCACAATCCACTATTCACACCTGAACTCCTTACAGCTAATAACAAACCACTATTCACACCTGAACTCCTCCCAGCCAATCACAATTCACTAATCACACCTGAACTTCTTCCAGCTAATCACAATCCACTATTCACACCTGAACTCCTTCCAGCTAATCACAATCCACTATTCACACCTGAACTCCTTACAGCCAATCACAATCCACTATTCACACCTGAACTCCTTTTAGCCAATCACAATCCACTATTTACACCTGAACTCCTTCCAGCCAATCACAATCCACTATTTACACCTGAACTCCTTCCAGCCAATCACAATCCACTATTCACACCTGAACTCCTTACAGCCAATCACAATCCACTATTCACACCTGAACTACTTTTAGCCAATCACAATCCACTATTTACACCTGAACTTCCTGCTCCTGGAGTTGATCAGTGTTGAAATGTGTGAGTATAATAAACTCACACATTTATTGTGTTATTGAGATTTATAATTGTATAGAGATCACATTGTTGTATCCTTTATTCCGTGTCTGTATAGCTTGAGTATAGGCGTGTGTGTGTGTGTGTGTGTGTGTGTGTGTGTGTGTGTGCGCGCACGCACGCACACGTCTCTTAATAAAACACATCATGTATTATTCAAAGCCCCATATACTCTCCTCCAGTCAGAGATGCCCATGGGGTGTAAAGGGCAGGAAAGGGGGGAGGGAAAGAGCGAAAGAAAGAAAAACACAGCAATGAAAAAGAAATAAAGTGAGGAAAAACAGACGAACGAGCGGGTTAGTACGAGCCGAGGATAATCGCTAAATAACCCTGTAACTGAGATTACTATTTTATATTCAAAAACGTGTTCCTGTTATTTCTGTTACTATCACAGGCAGGAAGTGCTGGAAAACTGATATGATGGATTTTTAGATACGTTTTAAATAACAGGCAAAAGATTCGCTTAAATAAAACAACAAAAAAAATAATACATCAGAATTTCATTTTTCTTTCTATGTGGATTTAAAGTCACCCATAAAACCTGGTTGTTTTTGTAAATCACTGTATAATATATACTGTATATACACACACACACACACACACACACACACACACACACACACACACACACACACACTATATACATGTATTTTCTAACACACACATCTGCCTAATACTGTGTTGGTCCCTTTTTGCTACTAAAACACTCGTGACCCATTGATCATCAACAACATGAACTTCTTCAGCAGTTTGTTCTACAGGAGCTCGTCTGTTGGATCGGAACCACACGGACCAGCCTTCACTTCTCACGTGCATCAATGATCCTCGTCCCCCACGACCCTGTCACCGCTTCACCACTGTTCCTTCCTTTGAGCACTTTTGATAGATTCTGACCACTGCAGACCACCAGACCACAACAGCTGCAGTTTTGGAGATGTCTGACCCAGTCGTCTAGACGTCTCAATTTATCAAATTCGCTTAAATCCTTACGCCCATTTTTCCTGCTACTAACATCAACTTTGAGCACAATATGTTTACTGTTGTAGGTGAGGTGAGAAGGCCTGGGGTTTATTTAGTCTATGGCAGAAGATCTTGGGGCTCAGGGGCACTGACATGCTGGAACAGGTTTTGTGTCTCCTAATTCAAGTGAAGAGAACATTTCATCCTATACAATTGTGTGTGTCCAACTTTGTTGGAACAGTTTGAGGAAGAACCACATATGTGTGGAAAAATCAAGTGCATGATGATTAGCATGAGAGAAGTAACCTATTTAACGCAGAGACGTTGCATTGGAGGAAACAAACCGTTCCTAATAATTACCACTGTGGAGAATAAACATCAGCTTTCTGTCGACAAGCAACATAAGCGATGACAAGAAGGAAAGCTAAAAAAAAACGCAGACGCCCCAGCTCGCTAGGCTCCAACGCGACACGCTCACCCTGTTTGATCGCGACGTAGAGCGCAGAACGAGCAAAAGAAAGACGAAGCCGATTCTTGATCTTCATCAGTGAGAAAAAGCGTCCTGGAGCATCCCAGAAGCCTTTTGAGAAGCGTTCTGTTCTTCTGGCTGTCACGTCTTTGTCAGAGTCAAACGTATTTCAAAAGAACCACGTGTCTCGTTTGTTTGGTTCCAAAAGACCAAAGCAAGTCAGACAAAGAACTCAGAAACGGGAGTTTGACGCACGAGGACGCGGCGACGCGCGGCGTACAATCAACCCTTGAGGATTGTTATTTGTAGAAACCCACTTGTCAAAAACCAGCATTAAAGAAACAAAACAAGATCCAGTTATAGCAATACGAGTTAATAAAGGAGTTCTGATTAATACACTGGGAACGAGTCTAGACGAACAACACAACAATTAAACACAAATGAATTTGTTTTGTTTGATTCTTCTGATTTTCCACTGACTGATGAAGCTGAAGGTTTAATGGACACATGAACATCAGGTTGGTATGTAATTTGGTGGGTTTTTTTTTTTTCCAACATTTGCTCTTATAAAAACCTCCACATTTCTGAGATGATGTTCTACTAGATTCAGGCTCCAACTTTGTGCTAAGGGTGGAGAAGTCGGGTGTCCCAACACTTCTGGTCATGATAATATATGACTGTGTTTAGTGTGTTATGTTATATTTAGCTGATTTCTCGCTACAGTGATTACCAGGGACCCGCGGGCCGTTCAGCGGGTTGGACAGCGCCATTCCGATCTCGGTCATGCCGTAGCGCTCCAGGAGGACGTGACCTGTGATCTCTTTCCAACGCTCCAGGACGGGCCGAGGGAGAGCGGCCGAACCAGACACCATCAACCTGCGAACAGAATCGGCGTTAAGGAGAGTCGAGTTTGTACGCAAAGCTTTCTATTGGATGGGAGTCTCCAGCTGCAAGCACAGTCACAGGGAGCACCGACCTTCATAAGTCAGTGTGATGAAAGATGTCGTCTTGTGTACATCTGGAGTCGTGCACCTCGTGCTGTTCTGACCACCTTCTGAGTTTAAAATCTTGTCCTTACAAAAATACCCTACAGGCCCAAAAGTATTGGGACACCCGACTTTTCATTTACGCCATTTGGCAGATGCCCTTATTCACAGCTACTTACATTCATCTCATTTATACAACTAAGCAGTTACAGGGTTAAGGGCCATGTTTAGGGGTCCATAAGTGGCAGCTTGTTGTGGCTGTGATTTGATCTCATGACCTTCAGATCCAAAGTCGAATGCCATAACCTCTAAGCTACCTCCCCATTTTCCAGACAATCCACTGGATAAGGTAGAATTGAATTTTCCCTTCACAAGAACATGGAGACCCAAACATGTTTTAGCATGACACTGCCTCTGTGCACAAAGCAAGTTCCATGAAGATCTATAGAGCATGGGTTGGAAGATGCGGAAGATCTCCTGCTGTAGAACTCAAACCCTATTGAACACCTTCGGGATGAATGTGAACGCTGACTACACCCTCAGGCTTCCTCACCTTCTCACCTACTTTAATTTGCTCCCTGACTTCAACACCCTTATGTCTGAATGTGGAGTGGAGCTTCTTATACCAGCAAATGGAAACTAAATGTTGAATGGGATGTTTAATCTTACGCTCGTGTTCATCAACTCTTATCCATAACAATATTAATAGATTTTACTTCTGATGTTTAGATTATGTGCAGGTTTTCTATCAGTAGTAATATTATTATAGAAGTAGAATCATATAAACTGCACAACTGGTGATACTTTCAAGATCAAATCCCGGGTTTAAGTCTCAAATCCTGAGCTTTACTTCAAGCTTAAAATAAACGGAGAGGAAAAGAGCAGCGTCTGAGCTTCAGCTGCACCGAGGACAAATCTTTATACCAAATAATCATCACTCAGACGGTTTGACTGCATCATCAACTTTCATATTGATTTTAGTCTTTGGTTGGAGAAGAAAAAAAAAATAAAAATTCATTTTTAGCAAAGTAATCATTTCAGACAATACGGAAATGGATCTTACATCAAAACGAGTTGGAATAAAAATCATTATGGTCGTGTTCCGATTGAAGCTCTTTGACCCGCTGAGAGCGAATATTAATGAGGTTTGATGGCGGTTCGGAAGCTAATTATTAAACCTGCTAAAGGTGCTTATGACATCATGAATCAAGAACATTTATAGACCTTGTGAAAAGTGTCACCCAGGGGAAAATGGGAGCTCAGTGGTTAAGGCTCTGGGTTACTGATCAGAAGGTCAAGAGCGTGAGACCAGTATCGCGCCAAGCTGCAACTCTTGGGCCCTCGAGGAAGGTATATATATTGAAAATATAAAGATGTATATTGAAAAATGTAATTTTAAACATATGTTTCACTCGTATTATAGTTATTAATAGTTGATTAATCCATAACGATAGTTTTTCCAGCTTCCCGTCTGCTGTCATTACGAGAGCGGCCTCTAGAGGCGAATCAATGTCTGTACGTGCGGTTTGTTTTTACAAGTGAGATGGTGCGCTGCGCGGAGAGCGCTGTTTTATATTTATTAATTATATACATTTATGAATATATTAATATTCATTTAATTTAGCATATTTATTTTTAATAAAGTACTATTTTACATAGTGTTATTAATCTATTGGTATCAGTAAAATCCACTATCAGTCGACCTCTAGTTATTAATGTAGCCCAATTATTTGTTAGATTCACCCACCAATCATATGCATAAGTGAGTGTAGCAATTAACATAAAAAATTATTATATTAGAAAATAATGCTCTAAACTTTAAGTGAATTCAGCAGAAGTCATCCAGAGAAATTTTCTATATCTGGAAGCAGCATTATCACTAGTACTGTCACGTAGCAACACTAACAGGATAAAAACTAAATAAGGCTACACTAGCTTTAAAGCGGTATGTTAATGCTAGCATACACGTAAACTAAAATCACATTGTCGCTACATTGACTTCATTATTCACCAAATTAACTTAGATATCGATTCTGTTTCCCCAAGCAGACACGCTTTCTGACCGTTACACGTGTGTGTGTGTGTGTGTGTGTGTGTGTGTGTGTGCGTGTGTGTGTGGAGGTTGGCGTTACCGGATCCGCTCTTTACACACAGCTCGGATGAAGTCCTGTACATGTGGATGTGTGAAGTGCTGCTCATAGTACTGGATCAGTTTAGAGTAGATGGTGGGAACAGCCATGAACACGGATACCAGAGGAGACTGAGAACTCAACAACCTCTCCCATACCTGAGAGAGAGAGAGAGAGAGAGAGAGAGGAGAGGGATAAGGGGGAGAGAGAGAAATAGAGTTAGAGAGGGGGAGCATGAGAGAGAGAGAAATAAAGAGAGGGGGGGAGAGAGGGACTTAGTTATTCACATGCACTTATACACACACACACACACACTCATTTACACACACTCACTCATCCATTCACTCACTCACACACACACACACACTCACTCACTCACATACAGTCACTCATTTACACTTAAACGCGTTTACACACACACTCACTCACTCACTCATTCACACACAATCACTAATTCATTCACTCACACTCCCCCCCCCACACACACTCCATCATCACACACTGTCTCACACAATTGTTCACACAGTCACTCACTTACACACACACTCACACATTCATTCTCACTCCTGCTCATTCTCACCCTTTCACTCAAACACACTCCACACACACACACACACACTCATTTACACACACTCACTCATTCATTCACTCACACACACTCACTCACTCACATACAGTCACTCATTTACACTTAAACGGATTTACACACACACTCACTCACTCACTCATTCACACACAATCACTAATTCATTCACTCACACTCCCCCCCCCACACACACTCCATCATCACACACTGTCTCACACAATTGTTCACACAGTCACTCACTTACACACACACTCACACATTCATTCTCACTCCTGCTCATTCTCACCCTTTCACTCAAACACACTCACTTACACACATACACACACACAGTTAGTCACAGAGTACGGCTGCACGGCTGGCTGCACCTCCACACCGCTGTGGGAGAAAAGTGTGAATTAATTGAAGGTGAACGACAGATTCTCCTCCTCCTCCTCTTCTCCCCCATCGCTCCCCCAAGGAGACTGCCTTCTTCCAGCCTTCCCTCCTCCTCAAGCTCTCCATTTCATTATTTCCTGCTTCAATGCCTCCGCTCTCTTATCACTCTTTCTCTCTCACCCCCCTAAACCCCCCTCTCCACACACACACACACACACAATTTATTAGCTGTAACTGATTCAAAATTCTCCTCTCCTCTTGTCTTTGTCTCTTTCCCTCACTCAGGTTTAATAGATTTCCTGATTGTCTACATTATTCAGTAACATAACAATGTGCATTCAGGAGCTTCCTAAACCTAGAAAACACCTCGAATTAGAGACCACCATCAATTATTTTACTACACACACAATCATCAAACTGTCACACTGACAAACTGAAGAACAGCTGAAGAACAGCTTTACACACTTTCAGCACCTGGACAGTTCTCCAAACATTCAGCTCAAATACTGTGTTGTGCATCTTTCACACACACACACAAAAAAAAAATTTGGCAAAGATGTTCTTCACTAGTTGGAAATTTTCTTGTTCATCCCAGAGCAGTTCAGTAGGATTTAGGTGTGGTGACTGGGCAGGTTGTTTCCTGGCAGATAAACACTCCAGATGACTGTTTGCTGAATAACTCTTTCAGAGAGCAGTCCAGGACGTATCATAGTATTGCAGTATGGGATGAAAGCAATGTTGGTTCAGGTTCTGGAACCTTCCCTGCTCCGAAAACAAGCCCAAATCATAAAACGTCCACCTTCATGTTTGACTGTGGGGGTGAGGGAGTCTGATCACATCTTCTCTCCTGTTCTCCAGCATACACATTCTGTTAGAGACACAACTTTTTGGACTCACATTTGGAGTGGAAGAGCTCCTGCTATAGAGCTATTAAACATGATGATTGTGAACACTGACTGTACCCCAGGACTCCTTAACTCACCTACATCAGTACAAGACTTTAACACCCCTTTCTCTAATTGAGCACAAACCTCCAGAAAATCTAGTGGAACATCTTCCCAGAAGAGTGGAACTTCTTATAACAAGAAGTGGAGACTAAATGTGAAATAGGACGTTTTAAAAAAAGATAATTTTTTTTTATTGCACAATAAATAGTCATGATGCTGCAAAATTTATTTTAGTTTTCATCACCCTCTTCCACACTTCCTCAGAGCACCTCATTTTCATCCGTTTATTTTTTTAATATATCTTATTATTACTTATCCATTTTTATTATAACATTGTAATTATTATATAAAATCTGTGTATATAGTGTGATTTAAAAAATCTATAAAAGACTATACACTCCTTTACTGAGCAGGGGCCCGTGAACCCACTCATCCCTAAATCTCTGTCTGTTTTCCACTCGAGCAAGAAGCAAAATTGCATCCTAATCAGTCAAACGGCTCAGAAAAACAAAAGCGCTGCGAGTATCGATTTTTCTGCTTCATTAAAAATTTCCCGAGCTTCGTGTTGTGAAGAAAAAAAAAAAGAAAATTTGAAACTTCATCGTCTTTGCCCCAAACACACACGTGAGGTCGTGTCACTGAGTTGAAGGTGGACTTCTTTGGCGTGAAGGTGACGCTGTTGTTTTGACAGTGTCCTCTCCACCCTTTGCTGTCACGCAGCACCTTGACTCCCATTAAAATCTGCAGGACCTTTAAACCTCGTCCTCTTCCAGAGCCACCGAATCATCCTTCAACGTCAGGGAATCGATTGATCCGCTCGCGAGCCGGCCGCGTTCGGATACAAAGCCGCACGAGGCAATCCATCACCCGCAACTCAGACGCTTCGCTGTGACAGTCTGGTCTTGTTCACACACACACACACACCCTGTCAGCTCCTGCTCTTCCGTCCATGACTCCTACAGCGATGGCAGAGCGGCAACGTGGCTACAATTAGTGTGGCCCTGTGACAACTTCCCGATAAAGCCGAACACACACACACACACACACACACACACACACTTACACACCCCTGCATCATCACAGCACATGATAAATGCATCACAACTTCTTACAACAGAGTAAAGTACGAGCAAACAAATAAATTATAAACAAACAAATCTGATAAAAATATACAATAAACTGTGGCTTTCTGATCAGGATAGAAAAGTTCAGAGACCAGGTGAGATCCTCAGAGATGTGGACTCCTCTGGAGGAGGTGACGGTGTTCAGCCGGACAGTCTGTAGTCTGTTCATAAGGAAGTCCAGGGTCCAGTTGCCAGGCTGTGTGCTGATGCCAAGCTGTTTCAACTTCACGATTAGCTTGGAGGCGCTAAACAGTGTTAAGAGCTGAAATCAACAAAACATCCTGGGATAAGTGTTGGGGTTGTCCAGGTGAGTCAGGGCAGGATGAAGTCTGAGAAAATGGCGTCCTCGGTTGACCTATTCGGGCGATAGGCAAATTGGCTCTGCCTTGACCATGTGCTCCATGTTCCTCTTTTTAATACGAGTGTAGAAGAGTTTGAGCTTGTCGGGGAGTGAAGCATGCCTGGTTGGTGCTGCCCCGCCGGGTGGGTTGAGGTCAGCGATGGTGTCTGCTGTTTGTATGCATGTTTGGTTTTTCAGATTCCCGACGCTGTAGTCCTCCCAGTCTCCAGACCTGAAGGTTGTGCTTTGCGAGCTTTGAGCAGAAGGCCGACTTCTCGTTTCATCCAGAACTTCTGATTTGGAACACTATGATGTTCTTTTGTGTGGTCGCCCGATCCACACACCTGTTGATGTGATCAAGAACAGAGTTGGTGTAGGTGTTGATGTTGGTGACCGAGTCAGTGGCCTTCGCAGCTAATTCACTCCAGTCTGCGTGTGAGAACTTCTGCTGAAGAGCGGCATCAACCCCACCCAGCCAGACTTTTAACAGTCCTCACACCTTCGATGACTGGTGAGTACTTGGGTAACAGGAACCATGAGAGATGGTCCGATTGTCCGAGGTGGGGGAGAGGTGTGACTCTGTAAGCATCAGCCACACTTGTATATACATGATCCAGGGTTTTGTGTCCTCTCGGAAACAGGACACATGCAGATCGGAATCTTGGCAGAACAGATCTTAAATTGCAGTGTTTAAAATCCCCAGGCTCCATCAGAATGCACTGTCTGCAGTTTGTTGATAGCAGAGCTTAGATCTTTCATGGCTGTGCTAGCCTTCTCTATCAGCCGTGAAAATAGTGAGCCCCTCGAACTCCAGCACGATATTTGGGATGCCGATGTTGAGCCAAGTTTCTGAGGGTCCAAATCCTGAGCTCAGTTTGTTCGCCAGGGACCGAACATTAGCGAGAAAAAACTTGGAAGTGCTGGTCCATGTGGGTCTTGTTTTAGCTTAGCCAGAAGTCCTCCACGTTTTCCTCGTCTCTGTTTGCGGTCTCTGCAGTTCCTGTCAGGATAAAGGGCTCCCTGTGTTGCGGCATCCTTACGAGGTCCGGTGGTGACCAAGATCCAAAAGTGACTGTCTGTGAAATGTTATACTCACATAACTGAAACCCACCAGCAAGAAGGAGAATATTGCGTAAATAAGCACAAATACGGGAAATCTAAAGAGACGCTGAGCCTCGTGATGTGTATGTGCCGCCATCTTAGTCTACTGTCTTTATACTTTTATACTGAGACTTCGAGCGTTCACGAAAGACTCTCAGGTACCTCACAGGGTACATGCACAATAACAATACAGAGCAGTGTTTTCTAAACAGTATTATATGGTACACTACCTTCTGAGGGCTGAAGTCAGGCAGCATGATGCAGGTGGCCCCAACCCACAGCGGGCACATGAGCTTATTTACGATGCCATGCACATGATGGAGGGGAAGTGTGTGAAGAATCACGTCATCTTTGCTCCAAGCCCATTCGTTCACCAGAGCCTGGACCTGAGAAAAAAAAGAGCAGATCTTTAGGTGACTGTATTATTAAATGTCCTCCTATTTCCTGCCTCATTATGGCCTTCATCCTGGTCAGACGTGAAGTCTTTGTGGAACCGTCTCTTGCAGAAAGAGGTCTATTTAAACTAAATCGAATTAAGTAAGTATTATGCTTTAAAAGTGAAAGGAACGGCAGGGGAACGAGATATTTAAAATATGTTTTCTTTGCATAAAAGTGAAGGTTGGTTCACCCAGAATGTGAAGCGTGTCAGATATGACCTGCCAGTTCTTTTCACTCAACACACAGTGAAGTGGGTCAGCGGGTGGAAACGGTGCGGATACAATGTGGCCTGCGTGTCCTAAACATGCCCAAGGGCTGATAAACAAGTGACACAGAGACACCGATGACCATCGGGAAGGTCCACAATGATACATGTCATGCAGCAAGCATGACATGTAAAAACCCTCAAACCCTCAAAGTTCAACTGCACAATTTCTCTGTAATAACTTCAAACGCAAAACCATACAGGAAATGACCATGTGATGGAAAACTCTCTCTTTAAAAAAGTAATAATTATAAGGAACGCATGTCTCGATCTGCCACGATTACGCTGATATAGAGTTTAAATCCCGCTCAGCCAAAAGTCCATTCAAGATGCTCACAATGAGAGCTGTTCCTGACTGGGTCATGATTCAGCACCAAGGACAGCGACTCATATGATGCCCAAAGAGAAAAAGAATTAACCCATTATTGTACTGACTTCATGAGAGGAAGAAAGAGAAAGAGAGAGAATGAGAGAGAGAGAGAGAGAGAGAGAGAGAGAGAGAGAGAGAGAGAAAGAGCGAACGAGATAGCAAAAGAGAGAGATAGCGAGAGAGAGAGAGAGAGAGAACAAGAGAATGAGAGAAGAAGAGAGAGAGAGAGAGAGAAAGAGAGATAGCGAGAGAGAACAAGAGAGAGAGATAGCAAGAGAGAGGGAGAAAGAGAGATAGCGAGAGAGAGAGAGAGAGAGAGAGAGAGAGAGAGAGAGAGAGAGAGAGAGAGAGAGAGAGAGAGGGGGAAAAAATAGGTATTAACAGCAATATCTAAGTGATAGAGAGAGAGAAAGAGAGAGAAAGAGAGAGAGAGAGAGAGAAAGAGAGAGAGAGAGGCTGGTAAAATAGGTATTAACAGCAATATCTAAGTGATAATTTAGAAATGATGTGATCAGACTTACCCCCCACAGTTACACATAAAGGGGGAAGCTTAATGATTTGGGGTTGTTTTGGAGCGGGGAAAGTTCCGTAAATTGAAAGTGAACCAACAGGGCTTCCATTTCTACTTCAACACCATGCAATTCCATCTGGACTGCGGCTCATTAGAACAGACTTCACTGTACAACAAGACGAATACCTCCAAACCCTGTATGCCTTATTTAGAGAGCAAACAATCATCTGGGGTGTTTATCTATCATGCAACAACCTGCCCAGTCCCTGCATCTAAATCCTGAACTGCTCTGAGATGAACAAGAAAATCTCCAACCAGTGAAGAACATCTTTAGTGAGTTTTACAAGAGGCACAGTGAAGTGTTTCAGCAGAATGTTTGGAGAAATGAACTGTCCAGGTGCTGAAAGTCTGTAAAGCTGTTTTTCATGCTAAGGGAGGATTTTTTAATAGAACTTAAAGTCTAGATATTTATAGATTTGTTACATTACTGAGTTTGTTGCAAAGAAACAATAGGAAGATGCATCTGTCTCTCAGAAACCATAAAACCCTCAGTTTCCACACCTTTCACAAGCACTGCACTTGGCACTAGAGCTACAGGGTAAATCTTGCATTGTGCAAATCTCATGCTTGATATTGGACTCAATGTTTTTTTTTTTTTATTACAACACACACACACACACACACACACACACACACACACACACACACACAACATTTATTAGCTGTAACTGATTCAATTGATCTATCAAGTCATAAGTTATCCACAAAAACACAATACAAAAGCAAAAAATTAAAACTACACAACTCCTAGCCCTTAAAGCCTAATTCTTCTCACGTTCTTCGGCTAGATAAATGAAGTGGGAGTGGCCTAAAGTGGGAATTTTGGAATTTATTTTTTATCTTTGAAGCGGTTCGTATGACAATGTTTTAAAAACACAGAATCTCAGATTTTAGTTTGTATAAAACAAATGCATCATGTATAAATCATAGCATTTTTTGGGATGTTAAACCGGTATCTATAAGCTTCCTTTATCTGTACGTTGAAAGCTAATACATGAAAAGACACAGTTATTATTGGATACAAATAAGCTCCTTAAATAAGCTCCTTAATTTCCTTTATTTTATTTTATTTTTTACAGTTTCTCATTCATTCATTCAACAGTTACCCACAATGCCATTGGACTTCCTGCTGGTAGAGATCGAGGACTGGGATGTAATACATTTTGCTTTACCTACATTAACAAGTGTTAAACAGAATTATGTATTAATTTTCATGCCACACTTATATATTGTTCATATCTTGGGCGATTATGTGCAATAATAAAAATAAGTTACACGTGAAATTCCTTTTTATAAACTATTAATGTAGTCTGACTTTTCTGCCATGTTTTCACTTTTGCTATAAAGTTAATTTTTATTAATATACAACTTAATACGTATATTTATTAAAATTTTTTGTTTTTGTTTTTTTTGTTACATAAATCTTCATTACATTTTGTAAAAATCTGCAACCAAACAATTTCACCACGAGATCAATAAAGTATTCTGATTAAGTAACCAGATCGCCTCATGCTGGGCAATTTACAATTAACTTAAGAAGTTATGGGTTAAAGGCCAGGCAGTGGCAGCTTGGTTGCCTGTTGGTCAGAAATTCAACATCTTACCCACTGAGCTAGCACTTCCCTAATGAGAGTGACGCAGCAGGGTTTCCTCTGTCCAGTTTTCTCCTTCTCATCTGTACTGTCTGATCAAATTAATTCAAATATAACATCATTAATTAAACCATCAACACCAGCGAGTTCGTCGTCTCACAGACTGCTAAATAGACTGAGCCGAGTATCTGCAGTTGTTTCGATGTGATGTCGAATGTTTTTGAAAAATTGGTGAGTGAAGGGAAGAGGCAACATTGTATTTGTAGGCCATGAGTTTAAATCCCAGTTACACCCATCTTCCACTCCTGGGCCCCAGAACATACCCCTTAATCCTCATACCTGCTGAGTTTTATGAGATAAATGTGTCGCACTGGACAAGCGCATCTGCTAAATGCAAATAAAAAGAAAACAGATAATGTCCAGAAACTCAGAACACATCACAGATATTTGAGTATAAAAACATTTAATATATATCTGATGTAAAATTCTCAGAGTCTCACTCTGAGTTGACTTGCTTGCATCTGCTCAGTTTGTATAAAAATCTACCGGTCCCTTACCATGGCCTGCAGGCTGCTGTGTGTGTGCAGGACTCCTTTTGGTCGTCCTGTCGTTCCACTGGTGTAAATAATCATAGCCGGTCTCTCTGCCCAATCAGAAATCGCCTCCTCATCGAACTGGCAGTGAGGCTCTGATGTATGCAATGCATCCAGACTGGCAGTCGGAGGCAGACGCAGACACGGCAGCCCGAGTTTTTGCGCTGAAGTCTCCATCGTGACAAAATAAGGCTCACCAGCCAGCACCAGCGAGCTCTGAGAGTCTGAGATCACATACTCAAGCTCAGACGCCGGGTGCTTCCTGTAGAGGGGCACGGCTGTGGCGCCGCACATCCACGTGGCCCACTGAGCCACCGTGTAGGACGCGTCATTGGCACACAGAAAGGAAACGCGCTTGCCCTGTAGATCTCCTGAGTGGCAGGTTAATGCTTGCTGTATCTGTGCTGCTAAACCTCTACTGCTGTGGTAAAGGCAGCTGTAACTGTGGCTCCTGCTCTCGTCTATTATTGCCACTTTATCTTCATAAGCCAAGGCTTTGCTGAAAATTGGCATGACTTTTTCCCTCGACGTTCTGGGACCAGACAACGTCAAGGCTCTTCGGACTGCGGCGTTCGCCAGCACCCAGTGAACTGAACATTTACTGGGTTTGCAATATAAACTCTTCTGCAAGGATCTCCAGAGGGACAACGTCGAAACACACAACATGATGGAGAGTTTGATGATAAGAATTACTATACAAGGTCCATCTTTTATTACAATATTAATTAAATAAGCTGTTGAAAAAAAGAAAAAAAGAAGAAGAATGAAACACTGGATTATTAATTATTGTTATAAAGCTGAATTCTAACCAATTATTATAAATATTTTTAGTGTTCCTTAATTAACACAACCCTCACCCTCTCAAATGATGCATTTTATAAAGTCTATAAGAGCACATTGTTTATGTCTGATTTCCAAACAGTTGAATGAGAGGAAATAAATCACACACGGACCTTTTATATGTAACACCTCAGAAATAAACTCCGAATAAAAATATTGCTGAAAATTCGTTCCTCCTTTTTCCCACAAGATTTTAAACGTCATGAATGATACACTATTTTACCTCGAATTCGCCTTCAGATCTCAAAAACGAAGAATTGTCTAAAGAATCGGATATTTAGAAAAAACTTTACTGACCTGCTCTTAGTCAAAAGGCATGACTACCGTGTACAACACTTTAATGGTCCGTGTGGAAACCGATACCAGGAGGAACCTTCGCATACGGAAATACATAATTAGCTGTTTACACGTAATTTGATTTGTTTTTGTGTTTTTTAATGACTGACTGAAGTGTATAGTTGTAAGCCACGTGCGTGTACCGTAAACCGTAAAATTTGCAAGTTTTGAATAGACACGGGATTATGTTAACTACGTGTATTCGAACAGAAAAAGCCATCTGCGCATGCGCATATTTTCTTTTTCAATCCACCTACAATATGACATATTTTAATTTCACTATTTTGTTATGTATATAATTCCATATATAATTCCACATGTGTTAATTCATAGTTTTGATGCCTTCAGTGTGAATCTACAATTTTCATAGTCATGAAAATAAAGAAAACTCTTTGAATGAGAAGGTGTGTCCAAACTTTTGGTCTGTAATGTATTTAATTTATGTAATAATTATTGAAAAAATATAAAAATAATAAATCATTAAACAGGGGCCCTTATCTTTAATAACCTACAGCTGTTTCATTTATAAAACTGAGCAGTTTTTGGTTTCAATGTCAAGTCAAGAAGCTTTTATTGTCATTCCAACCATATATAGCTGACGTAGTACACCGTGAAATGAGACATTTCTCCCACACCCTGGTGCTACATAACACAACATAAAGCTACAGAACACAACACAGAGCTACATAACACAACATAAAGCTACATAACACAACACAAAGCTACATAACACAACACAGAGCTACATAACACAACATAAAGCTACATAACACAACACAGAGCTACATAACACAACATAAAGCTACATAACACAACATAAAGCTACATAACACAACATAAAGCTACTTAACACAACATAAAGCTACATAACACAACACAGAGCTACATAACACAACATAAAGCTACTTAACACAACACAGAGCTACATAACACAACACAGAGCTACATAACACAACATAAAGCTACATAACACAACATAAAGCTACATAACAGAACTCAGCTAAGAACTAAAGTAAATTGTCCTAGCCACAATAAGTGCATCATGTGCACCCTAGTGCAGACAAACAAAACAAAACAGTGTAGGACAGATACACAAAATACACAAAATTAGTGCAGATCCTACTGTACATTATGTTTTATTGTACAATGTGCAAAAAAGAGAGCTTAAAACAAGAGTGTACTTGTGAACATATACACAGCAACAGCAGCAGTCCAGTAGGTGCAAAAACAGCGTGTAAACAGTTGTGATGTGGGACATGGATGCGTAGGAATTGTATAGAGTGTTGGAGTGTAAGTGTGAGTTTGTAACAGTTCAGTAACACACAGTTGAGTGAGAGTGTGTGAGCTTGTGTGGTACAGTTCAGTTTTGTGTATTGAGGAGCATGTTGGTTTGAGGGAAGAAACTGTTAACAGTTAACGAGCGCCGATCAGAACACGTGTAAAACAGAGCGTGCGCTCGATCCTGATTGGTGACTCGCCGCGTGTTTCACCAGTTACGTTTTTATCCTCATGAATAAAAAGAAACGACTGATTTTACTAAATGTAGTAAAAAGTAAAATATTTGATGTTTAAAATCTTGTGAAGTTACAGTAAAAATCTCCACAAATAGAAAAGTAAAGTACAGACACGTGAAAAAACTACTTACTGCCTATAACTACCACTACCCTTCCACCGAACTACCACTACCCTACCACTAAACTACCACCACCCTACCACTAAAGTACCACTACCCTACCACTGAACTACCACTACCCAACCACCAAACTACCACTACCCAACCACCGAACTACCACTACCCAACCACCGAACTACCACTACCCAACCACCGAACTACCACTACCCAACCACCGAACTACCACTACCCTACCACTGAACTACCACTACCCAACCACCGAACTACCACTACCCTACCACTGAACTACCACTACCCTTCCACCGAACTACCACTACCCTACCACCAAAGTACCTCTACCCTATCACTGAACTACCACTAAAGTACCACCACCCTACCACTAAAGTGCCACTACCGTACCACTACCCTACCACTGAACTACCACTACCCTAACACTGAATTACCACTACCCTACCACTAAACTACCACCACCCTACCACTAAAGTACAACTTCCCTACCACTACCCTATCAATGAACTACCAATATCCTAAAACTGAACTACCACTACAATATCACTAAACTACCACCACCCTACCACTAAAGTACCACCACCCTACCACTAAAGAACCACTACCACTTTCCTATCACTTTAGTTGCTGCAGTAGCTGCTATAAATGGACTAAACGAAATACCTTGTGCTCAGGGTGTCTGTTGTGACCAGCATAGGCTAATCATGTAGTGAAGCTGTAGTGTTTTTTTGTATCTGTGTGTGTGTGTGTGTGTGTGTGTGTGTGTGTGTGTGTGTGTGTGTGTTTTGTTTCTATTGCCACATTTTGTGTGTTTCTTTTTTTTTTTTTAACTGCAAAGTAGTAACGTGTCAGTTCTAGAGTGAACCCTAACCCTAGAATAAAAACCTTCTGGTGGTGAGGAATAAGAATGTTATTTATTGGCATGAGTGATGGATATTAAAGGGTGGTGTATCTTAGAAAAGGAACCAAAGTATAAACAAGATGTATATACGTTATACAATGGTTAATTAGTTATTTCTGTCATTACTACATACTCGAAAGCAAATAAGGCAAGAGTAGACATATGTAGGTGTCCAGACGGCACAGTTAAATTGTTGGATTGGCACCTAAACGTGTTATGCCAACAGGCTGTTGTTAGCCAGCCTCGGTGCGAAGACTTGTGCTTTTGGCAGAGGCTCACAGCACGGGCACATTCAGCCACCAGCTGGCAGTCGCGGGCCTCTGATAAGGACTGCGCAGAGATGGCACTCGTTCAAAAAGTTTTCCCTTCCCTAAACCCCTCCGTCACAAACGAGGATGGCATGTTCCTGGAAACTGGAAGCTTTGTCTCAGTATCTCCCCTCCAGTTTGAGGAGTCGCGTCGTCACCGAGCAGTCCGTTCTCGCACAAAGAAGAGAGAATGCCCACTAAATAGCGCTTTAATCACGGGTACGGTGATAACACCGTGCCATCCAGCCGAACCTTGGCGACAACGATCCTTGTATTTCCTGAGGACTATCTGGAAGGTGACCAAGTCTCTGTGACACGGTTCACACTCGTGCTCACGGGACTTCGGACGTGTTCTTTTTGGCTCGAGGCTCAAGGAATGCAGAAACCCGAAAGGCGACTACGTGATGGGAAGCGGACCAGCCAGGGCGACGGAGCCACCGGTACCTGACGGGTCTCCGCTGCGTCCTAAGCCTAGGCGATCTATCGCTAGGTAAAACGACAGATGCCAACTTCTCCGGTAGTTTGGCAGAGGATTATAGGAACAACACCGAGACAAAGAGAACGATCGGAGATACGTCTTTTTATATATAACACCATGGAAATAAACGGCATGCCAGAACACATCGGGTTGGCACCGGATCAGAATTTTTTGGCACGCCTAGCATGAAAGAAACCCCCCTTGCCTCCCTCCTCACCCTTTTTGCCCTGTTTGGAACACATGGCACGGTGGTAGTGGTAGTGATGGTGGCATCTGGCCGAGCTGACTCCTGCCAGCTGCGCATTGTCTTCACCAGTTGGGATGCTTGGCACTGCCACTTCATCAACTACCTGTAGCTCCTCCCAGGTGCGGGCGGAGGGGCGGATGGAGTGGAGAGGGGGCTATGAATTATTTGGTGCTGCAGCTGCAAACTTGACTTCTTTCCAAGAAACGCAGGGGTGTAGGAAACACGTGTCAGACTCGTGCCGTGCATACTGATGCGAACGGAAAAGCGGCGCGGCGACAAACCCGGACTGAATGGAGAAGCTGGAGATTGGAACATTCGTGTCTAGTTTTTGGTGCTGAAATGTGGTAGAAACAGAGCAGAGGATTCACATTCCTGCTTCAACATGATTTGGAATGGAACAAGGCCATTACGGTTGTGGAGATATCTTTATCAGGGGTCGTGTCCTCCAGGCCTGGTGCAAAAAGCGCTGAATGTAATGGAGATTTCTTTCTACCTCATCGGCGATGCTGCTCATTCAAATATTAGAGATTCCAGGAGAGCGTGCATACAGGAAAAAGCATCCTATCTTTTGCAGACACCATAGTTTCTGAGGATCGTTACAACTCTTCTTATGCCTCGGGGGGAAAAACGGATACTTGTCTTTTTTTTTCCTGCGGATAATCCTGTCATGTTCTTTAAATGTTGCCAAAGTGCAAAAGCCTCAGGAGAGCCTGAGATGGTGGAGAACTTTTGAATAAAGCATAGCCCTTGTGAATTACTTGGTTTGTTTATCTCTAAGTGGAGCAGCTACATCAGTATCGGGAATAGCATCTGACAAAGGCGCATCATGGGCATTATTTAAGCGATCCAGACATCTGTTTTAATTTGGGAGCCTGGCGATGTTCTGCTTTCAGCTTCTGCGTGACCCAGATTGGATTTTTTTTTTCTCTTTAATGTGCTTGTATATGTCTATCTGTTTTTTTTTTCCTGTGGAAGTAAGTGAGTAAGGAAGGAAAGAGAGCAGAGCAGATGCTTCTGTGCAAAGGTTCAAACAGGCAGCAGCTTGGTGATGGTGGTGTTATTTTTGTGTTCAGCTGATGATGACCCACTGGGGTTTGGCTCCATCTGTGGCGGGCTGACCCACTTTAGCCCACGGCCATGTCCAACTGCTTTGTGTCCCGAGCATATGTGTGTTGGCAGGGGGATAAGCGGATCATCAAGGCACGGCTGCTAGGAAACCAGCGAGGGATCCAGACGCTAGCTGTTCAGGAGCATATGCTAGCGATGCTGGACTTGTTAAACTTTGCAAGAGACCCTGCTTTTACCCTCTAATATGCGGGGCTTCCCTGTTTAGGTGGCATGCACAGAGTTATTCATTGGCTTTCTCAATGTATATGAAGGTACAGGCATGGAAAATGGTGATGCATAAATATTCTGTGTCCCAGAAAAATCTTAGATGGCTAAAAGTGTGTGTGTGTGTGTGTGTGTGTGTGTGTGTGTGTGTGTGTGTTTGTGTGTGTAAGTTATCATGCTAGTATAAGTCTTGGTGTGTTATTAGTTTAAAAACTAAATACTGAAAACTCTACATGCATGGTAGTTGAGTCCAGCTAAAGCTATAAAGCTATGCTAGATTTTCTACCTAACAGACCTGCTTTAGTCACCGCCCACTTCCCGTTTAATATCCGGTATAAAATAAGACTATTTAAAGCTTTAAACAGATCATTAGTTATTAATTTTTTTTTCCTTCTGAAATCATGATCCACTGTTTCCAGCCATGGGTTAGCTAACAGTGCCAGCAAACTGCTGGCAGGGTCAGAAATTAGCCCTCTAACCAGGGCAGTTAAGCAGGAAATTGGCCAGACGGTGGTGCCACAGACGGGCAGCCATGTGGAGGGTATCGATGCGCAGACCCCGTGCCCATTGGGACGGCAGTGCGTGAGCCACATATGCAACTCCGTTCTGGCATTCAGCTGATGCAGTCTGGTTTGAAATCAGCGACAAATCGTGCTTAGCAGGTGCAATGTGATGTGATAATCTCCCAGGATTTCACAACAGAGCCAAGCAGAATTCGGGAATCAATCAGGGAACAGATGTGACGTGTTAATCAGAGGGAGCGATCGGCCGAAGAGCGCCTGATCGAGCCGAGGGAAAGAAAGAACGGTTACGCATCTTAAAGAAAAACCTGTTTTCGCTTTCTGCATCAACTCCCGGATCTTTCAGTCTCGTTCAGCGAAAACTGAGTTTTTCAGACGCCAAATTCCCCATCACACGTCAATAATTTTTTCTATTATATTCCACAAAAAGGGGAAAAAAATAAGGATAAATAGTGAGGAACAGAAATTAATCATTTACCATTGAACCGAATGATTTGTTCATTTGTGGAGCCTGTGCATGTGAAGATTCGTTATTTATAACATGGAATCATTACCAATGGGTTCTTTACATGAAACAGAAATAATCTGTTCACCTTTCGACCGAGTTGTTTGTTCTTTCGTCACGTGACAGAACACGCACAGGCTCTATATAGAATTAAACATTTCAGACCACTGAAGAAACTCAGGAGGTGATCAAATCATTTCTAATCCTCATTTACTCTCTGAAACAGCTCCAGAGCAGAACTGGACAGTAATGAAATAAATGTACTTTGTTACAAAACAAACTCGATAACGTTACACTATGAAGATTCCCTTTGAAAAAAACAAATCTATAAATGTCCAGATGTTCCACTTTATTCTCATTGAAGGATCCTCTCTTAGCATGAAGAACAACTTTACACACCTCTTGTAAAACTCGCCAAAAAAGTTCTTCACTTTTCTGGTTCATTCCAGAGCAGTTCAATAAGATTTAGGTGCAGTGACTGAGCAGGTCGCAGATAAACACTCCAGACGGCTGTTGCTTCCTGAGCTTCGACGTACGTTTCGCTTCAGAACTGCATGGTGTTGAGGTATGGAACGGGAGCCATGTTGGTTCAGGATTATTTTCACTTTCTGGAAACTTCCCTGCTTTAAAAAAACGCCAAACCCTCAAGCTTCCACCTCCATGTGTGACTGTGGGGGTGAGGGAGTCTGATCACATCTTCTCCCCTTTTCCTTCAAGTTCTTCTGGTAGACACAAAAATCTCCTATTTGGATTCTTGTGTGAAACATTCGTTTGTCTCAGAAACCAAAAGACCAGGTCTCTCCTAAACGTTTCACAGTCACTCTATATATTATTTATAGCAGCCCAGCTATTTTAGACTTCCATTTAGTATATTATGATCTAGAAGTTTTAGATCATGTTTTTATACTAAAATCAACACAATTGTTTTTGCTTCATCACAATCCAGAAGTTTGTGAATGTGAGGGTTCTGTATATTCCATCAATCTCTCTCTAGTCTATATCTTCTGCCTCAGCAGACTGAGTTCTCATCACATGCCTGGTGTCTGCTGATGCGCTCTCTCTCTCTCTCTCTCTCTCTCTCTCTCTCTCTCTCTCTTTCTCTTTCTCTAATGAGTTATTGATCCACTCGGTTTCCTTTCAGTGCTCTCCAAAGGCTGCGGAAATGAGTGAGCAGAGAGACAATCAAGACCTTCCCTTCCTAATGGGAACCACAGCTAGCAGGTCGCTGCATAAACGCTGGGCCTCATTCTTTTTTGTTTATTTGCTTATTTGTTCGTTTATTTTTCTGGGGAATGGTTCAGGGTTTTTTTTTATGCCTCACAACATGACAGAGACGCTTCCAGATGGTGTGCTCGGATGATTTTATTTTCAATCTAACCGGCCAGAGGTTCTGATTTAATTTAGGTCCAGAAGGCTCCTGATTCAGTTCCTCCATGTTCACTGGGTGATGATGCTGGATGGTGATGATGATGATGATGATGATGATGATGATGATCTAGGAGCTGGTTATGTGACATGGTCTGAGAAAGTTACACTTCCTCTCTAAAATCAGCTCACCTGAATTCTCACCTCCCCGCATCCCTTCTTTATCCTCCTTTTCTGTTCATGATCCCTTTCTCTGTATTTTCAGCTTGGCATCTGCCGGTCATACTTTTTCACCAAGCTTTCATCTCTTACTCCTGCTTATCACATGGTTACCCCCCCCCCCTCGTTTTCTCTCTCTCTTTCTCTCTGTGAGACTGTCACGCTGTTCTGGTGGCGTATTCACAGATAGACAGCACCATATGCCGTCTCGGTGCTCAGGGAGGGCGGCTCAGCCACGGCGCAGAAAAGACACCATGAAAGGAAGGACAAGCACCCAGATAGAGAGATTGTGAGAAAAAGAGAGAGAGAAAAAAAGATTTTTTCATTCTTGTGGTCTAAGGTGTTCATTGGTGAAAATAAAAGATTTATATAGAACATATTAAAGTTAAAATAAATAAAAAAATGTATTTGAATCATAATACAAAAAATGCATGTGGGTAAAAAAATTTATATAATAAAATGAAATGTCTGAATTAAAAAAGAATTTTAGAAACATCTACTTAGAAAAAGTCACTCTTAACAAAACGTAAAATAAAATAAATGTAAAAAATTGCGTAAAATAAAATAAAACAATAAAATAAAACAACATTAAATGAAATTATTATAATTACATAAAAATTATACAATTAAACTTCAAATTTTAATTAATTAAATTTAAAAATAAAAAACATTGAAATAAATAACAATATAATAAATATCTTTTTTTTTTCAATGAAATAAAATATAAAATATGTCCCATTAAAAAAAAAAAAAAAGACAAAATACAATTTTTTGGCACCTCGAGATTTTTAAATGTAAAAGAAAATTGGCCTAAAGGAACACTAGCATGTCTTCAGCACTTGAATTATGAACTTGTTGTTGATGCTTCGTAGCTGAAATGGACGGAGGGCTTCGTGTTCAGAATTCGTCTCGTGTACATGTTCATTACAACTCCGCATTTCAAGTAGTGTGGCCCAGCGCCCCACTAAACCGCAGGATGGATTGTTAGGCACGCGTTATTAATTTTTTTCTCTCGCTACGGTCCCGTGGCGTCTGTGTGAGCCTTAATGTTGCTGACTGCGCTCCTGCCTTATCGACTATCTTCAAAACATGAAGGCGCTTTTTGCTGAAAGAGGCCGGGGTCATTAGGACGTGGAGGACGCTCTCTCTCTTTCTCTCTCTCTCTCTCTCTCTCTCTCTCTCTCTCTCTTATTCTGAAGCTCTAAAATATTCATAATCATACTCGATGCACCGGGGAGGCAGAGGAATCAATATTGAAATGTATTCCTGTTTTGGCGTGTGGTTAATTAGCTGTGCTCTGTAAGCCGTGAAGTTTTGGAGCAGATTAAGAGAAGCTCTCTCGGTGACAAGCTGATAGATATTCCATCAGAGTGCTTTAATTAGCATGGGGAGGGCTGAGGGAAGAGCAGTCAGCATTGGCTTTTTGTCTCTGGTGTTTACGACTTGTTAGGCTTTTTATTTCAAGTTAAAGCCACTCTTCTGTCCTCTGTGTGGCTGTAAAAACTTTCAGCGTTTTTTCAGCATGTTCCTTTTGTTTCTACGCAACAAACAAAGGCAGAAACAGAGGAACTGGACAGTGAATGAGTGGAAGAAAGATTTGGTCTCTTACATCAGTACATGTGTAAGCTGGAGAACAGGAGAGAAGATGTGATCAGACTCCTTCACCCCTACTGTTACACATGGAGATGTAGGTTAAATGGTTTGGGGTTGTTTTGAAGACTTATTTCAGAAAGTGAAAGTCAACCAACATGGCTTCCATTCCAGACTTCATCACCATGCAGTTCCGTCTAGACTGCGGCTCATTGGAAGCGACTTCACTGTACAACAAGACGATTGACCTCTGTAAGAGTTATTTAGAGAGCAAACAGACATCTGGAGACATCAGACACAACACCTCAATCCTACTGAACTGCTCTGAGATGAACTGGATCACAAGGAAGTAATCTCCAATCTCCATGTTTGTGGTTATGGGAGGGTGTTTAGAATCTTCATTGCTGCTGAGAAAAAGCTAGTTCATGTTTTTATCACTCGTTAAAATCACCTGATCACTTGTTTTGATCGACTGCCAGAAGGAAGGAGAAGTAATAGATGTAGGAGGTACCTGCTTAAGAAGTTACTGTCGCAGGAGCAACATGGCGATGTAGTACAGCTCATGATTACAGTGGCATTTTTTCCAGCAGCCATGTTCCCCAAACCAGAGAGCTCTTAATTTTCCGTCATTTATAACAGACAATTTAGAAGGCAAATGTATGGAAGACGATGGGGGTCAGGTCGGCTGGAAAAAATGTGCCAATGATTTAAATATTAATGGCAAAAATGGCTCTAAAACCTCAAAACTGTTTAATGACATGGTGTCTTTGATATATAGGTCGAATAAGGACAGATGTGAATAGAGGAAGAGTGAACATTTTCCTGTTTTTTGAACATCCCAGTCCACATTTAGTTCCCAATAACCTTCGCTCTTCTGGGAAGATGTTCCACTGGATTTTGTGAAGATTTGTGTTTATTTATTTACAAGCGTGTTAAATTTAGGTACTGATCCCAAAAGTGTTCCAAAAGGTTTTGTGCTTTATAGCAGAAGATCTTCCACCTTGTGCAGTTTGGAGAAGTCCGGTGTAACTTTGTCCATATCGTGTATCCAACAGACGTCTACTACAGTATCTGCACTGTTACTACAAGAGACGACATGAAGTGCATTGTGTTGTCTTTGTTATTTATGAAGTCGTGCTGCTGAGGCTCGCTATCGTGCTTTTATCACTCCCTGACAAACACCATCCCTCGACGTCTTCCTTGTTGTCCTGCGCGCCGTTTGTGAGCGAGGTCTAAACAGGGCTTGTAATGAGGTCAGTGCTTTCATTGAGGTGCAGAAAGGCCCATTAGCACGATTGTTCAGAGCAGCATGACACGTGGCAGCAGTTTGGGGTCGAAGGCTAACGCCGGAGGTCGTCGTTGCCTGCAGAGCCAGACTCTGAGATTCCCGAGCTTTACGTACAGATCTGCCCTGAC
>MU551661.1:610313-633923 GCA_024362625.1 Silurus asotus
TCTATCTATCTATCTATCTATCTATCTATCTATCTATCTATCTATCTATCTATCTATCTATCTATCTATCTATTTTTAGGGGGTAATGTATCTATGTGTCTGTCTGTCTGTCTGTCTGTCTGTCTGTCTGTGCCAGTTTATAACTTACAAGTGCAAGCTATAAACTGTAAACAAATAAACAAATATAGCTATAAAGCTATAAACAAATAATATAATAAACTAAACATGTTAATGTAATTTATAAAATGGACAATACACAGTAATCTAAACAATCTATATAGTAAAGGTGAATAAGTAAATAAACAGAAAAATAAACCAAAAAAAAAAAAAAAAAAAACATCCAACTGAATAAGCAAAACAGAAACCTAAATAAGAAATGCAGTCAAATAAATAAAAATATATAAATAAAATAAATAAAAATAAAGCAGATTAAATGACATAAATGAACGAATAAATGAACGAATAAAAAAAAATACAGTAGGATAATAATAAACAAACAAATAAACAAACCTGCAAACAAACACATTATTCAATTAAAAATAATAAATGAAGCTAAATAAGAAAATGAAAATGAAATGTAAAGAAAAATCCATAAATAAATGATACAACTGCTTAAATGAGAAATAAAAATAATAAAAATAAATAAATAAATAAATACAGTAGGATAACGATACAAACACACGAATAAACAAACAAATGATAAAACATGAATAAACAGGAGTAAAGTAAATTGAGTAAATAAGCTTGAGGGTGAGTGTGTGAAGGTGAGGTGAGATGTGATCAGAGCAGTTCTGGGTTTGTGATCATGTGCAGTGCTCTGTTTTCCCACGGCTCTGAATGCACTGTGTTTTATTTCTTTTTCAGTATCTTTATTTATTCAGTTGATTCTTCTCTTTCCGTGATCATGAGGTCGAGGTGTGAGGTGATACTGACCTGACTATCATCTTCCTTCCCATCCACACGCACCTCCCGGATGTCTGACAGTGTGTGTGTGTGTGTGTGTGTGTGTGTGTGTGTGTGTAATGTGAAAGATGGACAGTTTTCTGCTCTATTTCAGGGTCAGGTTTTGATAAGCCCTTCAGCGATTTGATGACAGTCTGTCAGAAGCAGGTCGAGGGCGTGTCCCATCGCAACCATTGCCAGGGCATAATCAGTCATTCATTATCATATCGTTCATTACGGCTCGCTCTGGGGGCTTTCTCTTCGGAAAAGGTCCTTCTGGGTGCCAATCTAGGACAGATCTCTCTCCCTCTCTCTCTCCCTCTCTCCCTCTCTCACTCTGTCCATTATGATATTTCTGCCACCTTATTAAGAGCGAGATGGAAAAACAATAGGCGCAGTGGCGTTGTAGCCGCTCTGGATGCCATCTGTGCCAGAGACAGGACAAAACTCCTCCATATGGTCAGGGATTCGAGACTCAGAGGCGGCCGAGTGATAAACTGGAAAAAAAAATCTTTCATCCTGGTGAAAGCAGAGATGAATCCCGACACGCCGAGGCGTCGTCTGGCCATTATTTCACAATGTTCCAATGGATCCGATCGATCCACTTTACAACAAATCTCTTCATCATGACGTGCTTGAGAAGGGCAATGAAGATCGTCGAATGTCAGAAATGTGGAACAAAATGATCTGTTACTTTAAATATTTTCTGTAAAGAAAAAGGGATGAAATGAAATGATGTTGTTTTCCTGTAAGATCCAGTGTGACGATCAAAATGTGTAAAATGTATATGAACAAACAAATAAACAAACAAACAAACAAACAAACCCTGAAAAATGTGTACAGACAAAACATTTTGAGGTGCTGATGTTGGATAAAACTGGTAAAGTGCAAGGGATCAAATAATGATGTACTATTTAACAAACGAACAAACAAATTAATTAAATAAATGTACAGACAAAAAAATGTATGATGGATCCATTTATTTATGAATGCATTTATTTATTTATTTATTTTTTATCTTTGGCATTTAAGGTTATTACGTTAAAATGGGAATTTATAAATGTGGGAAAAAAAGTAATATATTTGAATGTGTTTGGGCATTTTTATGTAAACAAACCAACAAACAAAGTAAATATCAAACCACATAACAGACACGTTGACTGAAGTACTACACTGTCCATCATCTTATATCTGATTGTGTCATGTGACTGAGTCTCATGTCTACAAACACATCATCATTTTCTATTTACGTTATTTTTGTGTTCATCCAGAATTACTGTGAAAACTAGAAATGGGTTAATCCTAAATTATCACTACTTCCGAAATATGAATCCTACTGGGAATTTTTTTTAAAGTAAATAGGAATTATTTCTCCTTCTGCCATGACTAATCAGCGCTCTGTCACTCGGTCATGTGCTTGAGATCGCTGCATCATCTGAAGCTTCGGAGACAATTTTTTAAAAAAAGACAGCAAGATCAGTCCACAAAGAAGAAACAGGTTCAAGGGGAAAAAAAAACATCAGTCACTTCTTTAGAAAAACGTGTAAAAGGAGACGGAACGTAGAAACATGATGTGACGAGTTGAAAACTTTGTGTGGAAAATGTGTTCATTCCGATTTTTTACTACATTTAATCAAATAAAAATTCAGTCTGTTGTATTTTATTTAATGTCAATAATAATAATAATAATGGTGGCCTACAAAAGAAAAATCGATATTGATATCGGTATCGACGAAACTGGTTTTACTTGGGATCGGATTGAAAAGGAAACAGGAAGGAAATGCTTTTTTCATATGACTTTAAAATGCATGTTTTATACTTATTCATATTTCTGCTTTATTTTGAAATCTTTTGCCCCCTCAATCCCACCTCGACCACAATCTACCCCCTCCACACACACACACACAAACACACACACACACACACACACACACACACACACACACACACACACACACACACACACACACACACTCAAACACACTCTGTGGATGAACCACTCTAAGCTTTTTTAGACATAACCATCTGCTGTCTCGCACCTTCTAATCTTTGCCCCCTACCCTTTCTGCACACACACACACACACACACACACACACACACACACACACACACACACACACACACACACAAACGTGTATGCACATGTGTCCATATCCCCCAAATTTACACCATTGGCGTATATACTACCCGTGGTGTGTATGTGTGTGTGTGTGTGTGTGTGTGTGTGTGTGTGTGTGTCTTATGCGTTACATTAAGTCCTCCATATGGTGCGTATCGTTCAGCGCAGTTTCCGTAATTTCTGCTCCTACACGCTCCAGAAATAAACACGAGAACCAGCGTGAGTGTGTGTCTGACCGGAAACTCGAACCGCACCCCTGCTGTACGAAGAATCTGATTACTGTTCATGCAAACACTTTCAGTCCTGAAAGAAATGTATTGTCAGATCAAACAGTCTGAGGCTTTGTATTCAAAATCAACTCTATATTTTGCATGTACGGTTAAGTGCAAAAGTTTGTACACCTCTTCGCCCTAAAGCAGTGAGACGTATACTGTATATACACCTCATATGGCGTTTGGAAAAAATCATGTGACCCATAACAGGTTAATTGATTGTACGATTGATGGCCAGGTTCAGGATTTATACCGAAATTCTCTCATTCAGACTAAATGGAAATCGTAAAACTGGTTTATTTATAATCGGATCAATTTATAAACGTTGTCTTTACTGGGAACATGGTATAAACAAGGAATAAACAAGCAAATAATTGACAAATAATTAATTAATTAATCAAATAATTATTTTTTTTATTTTATTTATTAATTAATAAGTAAATTAATAAATAAACAAATAAGTAAGTAAAAATATATAAATAAACAAACAAATAAGTAAATACGTAAGTGAGTGGATCGATAACTATCTATCCAAATAACTAAGTAATAAACAAACAAATAAACAAGTAAGTAGGCAAAACAAACAGATAAACAAGTAAATAAATAAATAAATGTAGATTGTATGTGTCTCTTGCTGTACTTTTCATTATTTAATAGTAAATTTGGATACTGGCTCTTATAGTGGCATCAATATATATATATTTTTCAGATAAATTATATATTATAGAAATTATAAATAAACATTTTTAATTTAAGTTTTTGAGTTTATTCCCAAATGAGTGAACCAATGGTGACAGTGGCAAGTAAAAACTCCCTGAGTCCTCATGAGGATTATTATTACTACTACTGTCCGTTTTTAAGAAATAGAATAGAACAAATTATAAAAAATACATTTTATTTAAAAATTCGACTATATATTGATTTTAGGATCCTTTTCTGAAATTCTAACACTACAGTAAAAAGAATGAATATAAACATATATATATATATATTGTTTATTTATGAATAATAAATAATAATATACAATGCAATAATAATCAAAAGTAGGTTAGTTGATTCATAAATAATAAGAAATATAATTTAGAATTTTAAATAAAGTGTCTGAAGGATCGATACAGAAAGTTTTTTCTCCCTGCTGCTGATAGACTTTACATTCAGAGCTGCTCCCAGTGAACCAGTCACCAAAATATACACTGTTATTACTGTTTAACTGTGGAATTATAACTATAACAAAGTTTTTTAAGCACATCTGCAATAACAATCATTTAAAACCATGCAATATTACCTGTGTGCAATATGTTTGATAGCGTAACTACTTACTCGTGGTCTTTTTCTTCTTTTGTATTTATACATTGTGTTGTGTATAAACTATAAACTGTATTATGTCTCAACACTGTAAAAAAACGCCGGTAAATTTAACAGTAAAATACCATAAAATGCTACAGGATATAACCGTAATTAAAAAACTGTTTACGGAGTAACACCTTAAATTTAACAGTTAAAAACACATGAAAATATGGTTTATTGCAGTAAAATTAACAATATACTGTATTACTTACCATAAAAATTGTCTTTCTATTTTACAAAAAAAGAAACAAACATGTCATGGATGTGAAAATACTTCTGGTTAAAACTGAATTTTTTTCATTGTAAGGTTGTTTCATGGAATTTCCCTCCTAATATATCTTATTACAAATACATAAATATCTTTGACCCCCCCTGTGCAGTGTGCAATTAAAAACCACAATGCAGGACAAATCATCTTCATCTGTGTAAAGTTCTAATATACAGACTTCTAAAAAAATATTATATGCTTGTCTGCTTAAAACGCTTAAAAATGTCCACCTCGACATTTGATTTTGAGAACTGAAATATTGTTTTGCTGTAATTAAAAGTGATTTTATATTTTTTTTACGTGTGAAAAGAAATTTCTGACATTCAATGATCTGTTTTGTCTCTGTCCTCAACTAGCATTTAAAAAGGCAACCGCTAAGCATCATCCAATCATGATAAATCTTGCGTCTTTGCACCAGTGGGGAAAGAATTTGATTGGCTGAATACTTAACATTTGTCTAAAAGTGCAATATGTTCAAGATTTTATTTTAAAGTTATCAGTAAATATGTCTAAATGAAATTTCTGACTGTATTGAGGCTCAAAAATATCTCAAAATCTCACCGAAGCATCATTAGCGTTTAGTGCTTGAGTGCAAACACACCAAACAAACAAACAAACAAAAACACCTTGTGCCTGATTAGCTACGCTCGGGGGTGAAGTGAAGATCAGATTTCTGACCTAACAGCTTCTGTAAATGACCCACCTGAGCAGCGGTGCAGTAATGGTTTGGTTATTGCAGTTGAATACCTACTCGGGGAGCGGAGCTGGTGTGACACCGAGTGCATTAATCTCCATCACCGCTCGCTCTGGGTTTGATTTATTGACTGTCTGCTCATGTTGTCCAGCTCGGAGTCAAAGGGCGGAGAGGCGGAGAGAAAAATGAAGGAGGACGAGCGAAAGTGCGAGGACGAAAGCGTAGGGTCGCGTCATTGTTGTTCTGCAGGCTAGTTGTGTAAAGCAGCCGGGGGCCGAGGCCGCTCCCTGCGTGTGCATATGTCTGTGTGTGTGTGTGTGTGTGTGTGTGTGTGTGTGTGTGTGTGTGTGTAGTGTGCCGTCTGGGGAAAAGGCCTTAATCCTTGTAATTCCACTGAGCAGGAGGCAGGGGGTATGAGCTGTTCAACAAGATAACAGAGTGAAAAAGAAGAAGAGAGGCCTAAGAGGGAGAGAGGGGAGGGGATGGGATGAGAGAGGGTAAAAGATGACAGAAGGAGAACACAGCAGACATACGGGAGGGTGTGAAGAGATGTCGAGCACTGAGAAAAAGAGAAAAAGATCGAGCGAGAGCGAGAGAAAGAGAGGAAAAGAAAGCGCTAAAGGATAAAGCTTAAGGCTTTTTGGGTTTTAATGTTCACCCCCACCCAGAGACGGTCTTTCTTTCTTTCTATCGCTTGCCTTCCTTTCTCGGACTCTCGATCTCTTCGTCTCTTCATCACGCTGTCATATCGGTGCATCTCTCTCTCCGTTCTGCCAAATCGGACCGGAAAACGGAGAGCACCGTGGCACCGGATTAATTGGCTTTCAGCATTTGTAATTAAGACTGTGTCTGTGCGTGTTGCCTGCGCACTGTCGCCCATTAATTTCTGATTGCTCTTGTCATTTTTGCATTACGCCTTTGCAACAGAAAATTACGCCGTGACAGATCTACCTCCCTCCTCCCTCCTCCCTCCTGTCCGTTTCTCACATCTACAGCAAATCTCACTCTCTGGGTCTGATTAAAGAGCTGAGCTCCAAAGACTCATGCAGCACAATGCCAAAGCAAATTAACTGCATCTAATGTCAGGGACGAGAACAGAGACAGAGAGAGAGTTTTTTTTCTTTGATGGTGATGATGATGATGATGATGATGAAAAGACATGAGCTGGTAATTACCAAAGAATAATAAACCTCATTTCATGCATCGGACCTCGTATGAACAAACGAAGGTGTAAAAAAAGATCTGGTGCTGTTCGGACCACGTCTGCGGGCAGCAAGTCAGAATACAGAGCAAGCGTTGAATTTCACGTGAAACTGGGCAAATCTGCCGCAGAGACGTTTGACGTGACATACGTTTGACATCCGGCGATGCTACAAGAAGAAGTTCGAGTTGTTTTGAGGGGCACACGCGCTTCAAGAGCATCGCTGAAAATAAAACAAAAGATCAGGAAGACCTTCAACGAGCTCGACCACCAAAAATGTGGAAATTCTTCGGAAACTCGTGCATGATGATCGTCGGAGAACGAGCCACGTGATCTCACTTCCGCTCACTTTCGGTTCTTGCATGCCAGCAGCTATAACGCTAATGTTGCTAAAAAGGCAATGAAATCTAACAGCTTTGGTTAATTAGCATTTCTAACATCAGTTTAAATCTGTTACGATGAATACATTTGGTTATGTTTCTAAATAAATTATTTATATTTTGCTGTTTGTAGCTACATCATATACTATACCAGGATTATTTTTCAAACTAGTCTGGCTCCGCCCTTTTTGCATTTTTTTTTTAAATTCCTTTTTCCTTTGTGAAGGGCAAATAATAGGGCTATTAAAGAGATATTAGTGTGTTTACTCATGCAGCATTTTTCTCGCAGCTTGCTGCTTGTTTTCTAGCAGGAGCCAAACAATAGATAGACAATCAAGCCTCTCTAACCCCTGAGGCTATTGAGAAGAAAGTAAGCCTACTCTTTCCATGTATTTTCCTTTATTGAATAATAAAAAAAAGAAAAGAAAAGAAAAAAGCCTGACATGTCTTCGAGGCAAGTCTGCGTCCCCTTTCTTGCTCCTTGATTCTATCCCTGAGGTCTGATCTTTCCCTGTCCATGGAGACAGCTGGAGCCTCTCACCTCCTCACATCTCCAAGCCAGGTCTCTTGAATGAATACCCAGAATCCTTTGCACGAAGGACACTCGGGTCATCTGCGTTTTGTTCCTTTTTTTGTTCTCTTCCTGCTCCATTTGAGTACAAGAGCGGCAATGCATTTTTTTTTTAAAAAACCATCCTTAGGCTGAAAGGTGTAATTATTCGACTCCGAAAATATCCCACCGGCTGCTCTTGCCCCGCTGCTGCACGCCGCTCGGCACGTATAATTTAATTTGAATTCATTACCCCGCTCCGTTAATGTATTCATGACTTTCAGTCCCCCCGTGCTCTCGTACCACCTGGAGTGTCCTGCCTTATCTGTGTCAGCTCTGGGGGCCCCTGGGGGGCGGTGAAGGGGACGAGGGGCTGAGACGAGAGACGCATGATGTCCCCAGTGTCCCAACGGTCATTAGGCTGCACTGGAATGCGTCATTTGGAGCAGCTGGGATAAGAGGGGGGTGGGTGGGGGGGGAGACACCTGGAGCCCAGCGTGATGAGATGGAGAGGCGTGGATTAAAGTACAGGGGGGGGTTGGAAAGTGCCAGGTCCCACGGGCCTCGTCACAAGAAGGGGGTAAAATGTAGACAAACACATGCACTCATCAAAGAGATTCTCTGGGACAATGAGAGTGTGATTTTTATCTCTTATTAGGGTCATGCATGATTTGAAGAGCTTCAGAACCGAGCGAATGATGCAAATCTTTTGATTTGGGTCAGATTACAACTGAGAACTGAAAGAATTTAGGAGATAATAGAAAGCTGAACAACATATCTGGTCTCAGTGATGGTCATGGAATATGATTTACATTACTTTCATCCTCAATAAACCATTCAGTAAACCCAGGTGCCTGGAGGATATGGAAAGAGGCGGGGCCAGAAGACCAGAGACCACGCCTATAAAAGTGGGATAAAAGTGGATATATTCAGGAGAAAGTCTTTGAATTTGATCTGCACCAAATCTTCTACCTAAGTGGAGCCACCAGACCGTCTTCAATGTTGGAGTCCAAGCATTCAAACCTGTCACAATTTTATTGTTTACATCATCTGTGTAGATGCGGCTTCTGTACTGCTCAGGTCTCATACAGGCGTTTGTGATTCTAATTAAGTGTTTATAACAAGCTGTTTATAACCAGGTGTTTAAAACAAGCTGTTTATAACCAGGTGTTTATAACAAGCTGTTTATAACGAGGTGTTAAAGCAGCCTCATAAAAAGTGTTTATAATCCACACCCCGAAAACACACAACGTGTTTTTATTGATTACTATAACAAAAGAAACACTTTCTATAGCATAATAAAACTAACTTTTATCTCTTACTAGTGCCGGTGTGTGTGTGTGTGTGTGTGTGTGTGTGTGTGTGTGTGTGTGTGTGTGTGTTCAAATTTAAATTCAAATTTTATTTTCACGTACACATTCATACAGAATATGAGATGTAGTGAAATGTTTTTTTTTTTACGATTGTCCAACATGCAAACATGAAAAATAGAAATAGAATATAAGAATAAAAATGTAGTATAAATAAAATAATTATAAAGTATAGTATAACTAAAGTTAACCTGAAAATAAGGTTAAGAATAACATATTAAGAATTTATTATTATAAGATATATATATATACACACACAATAGAAAATAAAATTATATATATATAAATGAATTGCACAGAATGGATGTGTGTGGCAGATATTGAAAGAAGTACAGATTAAAGTGATTTAGTGTAATTTGTCCTTAAAGTGTCCATGTGCTGAAGCCAGTCCCGAGTTATAGTGTGTGTGTGTGTGTGTATCTATGTGTGTATCTGTGTGTGTATCTGTGTGTGTATCTGTGTGTGTATCTGAATGACAGGCTGCGATTACTATTTATTTACTCTCATTAACAGACCAGGAGAGAAGCAGCACACATCAAGGCCTTCATTTAATTAATAATGCACACACACACACACACACACACACACACACACACACACACACACACACACACACACACACACACACACAAACACAGGACATATAAAAGGTGACAGATATTACTATTTGAGACACAGACAGAAGGAGGGAGACATAAAGAAGCCCCGCCCACCACATGCTTTAATTAAGAGGTCCTGTAAATCTACTAATTATTATTATTATTATTATTATTATTATTAAATATAATTACAATCAACACATTTTACATTTATTAGAACCTGTACTCAAAATGTTTCATGTTTATGATTCGCTTTATTATTAATTACCCCCTCATCTGTGTAAATGCTGGATTTTGATTGGCTGGAAGTTTAGGTGTGAATAGTGGATTGTGATTGGCTGGAAGTTCGGGTGTGAATAGTGGATTGTGATTGGCTGGAAGTTTACGTGTGAATAGTGGATTGTGATTGGCTGGAAGTTTAAGTGTGAATAGTGGATTGTGATTGAATAGTGGAAGCTACTGAGCAACTCAAGAACTTTGAGGATGGATTTGGACTGTAATTGATATTAACAGTCTGCTACAATGTTTTAAGAACCACAGTTTTGCATGAACAGTTCTGCATTTCAGCACCAATTACCGAACAGCACCTCAACAATGATAGAACTGTAATTATCAGACATTCGGTGTTGAGGATGAGGATGAGGATGAGTTCCCTTCTGAATCTTTTCCTCTTAAGGTTTTATTCTATCTCAGCCACTGGTTCACCCATTAGAGATAACATTTTAATGATAAGGAGCAAACTTTTACATTCTTTATTATTGCTTTATTTCTATAAAGCTGCTTTTAGACAATGTTTATTGTTAAAAGTGCTCTACAAATAAAATTTTAAATTAAATATGACGAGGCCACGAAAGTCAAGAGACTCTGAGGACAGTTGTGTTTGTAAATAATGCTGTGTGCTGTGTTGAAAATTACAGGAACTGAAATTAGTTCTTGAAAAAATAGACTGAACATTTAAAAGAGGAAAGGATCAATAACAGTGAGGCTGAGCCCCTAAACAGGCGCTAATGCAGAATCATTAACGGTCAGCAGCAACACACACAGTGTGTTTATTTAGATTTCCTTTTTAGGAGTAACTGTTCCTTTAAAAAAACCTCAGGCTTGTTTTAATCAATGGAAAAAGAAATCGAGAAATTGTCATTTGCATTCTGTGAACCCTCCAATACACATCAATGCCATTCTCTTCCATCTCTCCTTCTCTCTCTCTCTCCTTCTCTTTCTGCACTTTTGCTCATCTTTCTGCACGTGTGGCTTGTCAATGCTGATGATGAATCTGTTTATGAGTGCAGAGCACTGATTTCACCCGAGTGGGATCTCTCTCCCTCTTTCTCTCCCTCTCTTCCTGCATACATCTATATTTGATGCTCCCTCTCTTTTACCAATAACCGATCCATCATTACTTCATCCAACATGATCGATTAGAAAACCGGATTGATTACGTCTAAAAAAGAAGAGAAGTCGTTTAAATAGATTTTTTAGTCTTTACACAGTATGAGCGAAGCTTTGTGGACACCTGAGCATAAGATTTCTTTTTTATGCATCCAATTCCACATTTAGTCTCCATTTGCCTTTATAATAAGCTCCACTCTTCTGGGAAGATGTTCCACTCGATTTTTGGAGCCACAGGGGTGTTAGTAAAGTCAGATACTGATGCAGGTGAGAAGGTGTGGAGACCTTGGGTGCAGGCAGCGTTCACATTCATTGTTCAATAGGATTGAGTTAAGAGCATTATAGCAGGAGATCTTCCACATCTTCCAAACCATGAAAGCAGATCTTCATGGAGCTGGATTTGTGTACAGGGGCATTGTCATGCTGGAAGTCTCCTAGTATTGTCCTAGTCTCCTGTATTGTTGAAAGATTTATGATCAAACTTTTGATGAGGATGGGTTCCCCTTTTGAGTCTGGTTCCTCTCAAGGTTTCTTCCTCATTACATCTAAGGGAGTTTTTCCTTGGAACAGTCACCACGGCTGCTCATCAGGGATAAACACACACCATTCACCATCACTGTTGATTTGTGTAAAGCTGCTTTAAAACAATGTCTGTTGTGAAAAGTGGTATAGAAATAAACTTGACTTGACTTGACTAGTTCAAGTGAAAGATACATTTCATGACATACAAAGATATCCGATACAAATGTGTGCCTTGAAATTTTGGGGAAAAGTTTGGAAAAGTGGAAGAGTCAGTTGAAATCAGGTGAAGTCAGGTGAGGTCAAGTGTCCATTTTTGGCCATACTGCATGTCGTCATCCCTACCATGGCTTACCGAAGTGCTGGAGTAGCTGCAGATTTGAAAAAATAAAATGTATTTTTAGTTTGTTGAACACATGCGAGTTAAAATTCCAGCAGCTCAGGTCTCTGTTGGAGGTGGTGAAAGAGGCGAGTGTTATCGGTTCATCTCAGCTGTGACTTGACTAGTTCAAGTGAAAGATAAATTTCATGACATACAAAGATATCCGATACAAATGTGTGCCTTGAAATTTTGGGAAAAAGTTTGGAAAAGTGGAAGAGTCAGTTGAAATCAGGTGAAGTCATGTGAAGTCAGGTGAAGTCAGGTGAGGTCAAGTGTCCATTTTTGGCCATACTGCATGTCGTCATCCCTACCATGGCTTACCGAAGTGCTGGAGTAGCTGCAGATTTGAAAAAATAAAATGTATTTTTAGTTTGTTGAACACATGCGAGTTAAAATTCCAGCAGCTCAGGTCTCTGTTGGAGGTGGTGAAAGAGGCGAGTGTTATCGGTTCATCTCAGCTGGTTCTGGTCTCCCAGAGACTCGGACCATATGGCTCTCTGTCAGGCCTCGGCTTTTAATTTACCCGTAGTGTCTTTCCTCCGTACACATGCACCAACAATTTATCCCAATTGCTGATTTAATCAGGAGCGCCAGAAGCAGTGGAAAGGAGCAGGATTCTGGAATACACACACACACACACACAAACATACACACACACACACACACACAACACACACACACACACACACACACACACACACACACACAATTTGTTTGAACTTTTTTTTCTTTTTCAATTTCTTAGTCTGTAAATTCAATTATATTCTATACCCATTTTATCTTAAAAATATAATTGTTTTTATTACATTTGATGTATTTTGTTTATGTACAATATTTGTGTGACATTCGAAGGTACACAGTTAAAAAGAAATCTAATATTCAAAGGTTGCATAATGTATTTCAGCCCCTTGGTTAAATATATCTAGTTAGAAGTCAAAAGGCACTTAAGTAAATTGATGATTTGCTGTCTGTCTAAACCAAAGAAATAGAAGTGAACTACATCTTAATTGAAGAGCATCAGATTTTTCTTATTGCATTGTATCGAATCTAATCCAAATCGAATCACACTGCATCCTCTCTCTCTCTCCCTCTCGCTATCTCTCTCTCTCTCTCTCTCTCTCTCTCTCTCTCTCTCTCTCTCTCTCTCTCTCTCTCTCTCTCTCTCTCTCCCTCTCGCTATCTCTCTCTCTCTCTCTCTCTCTCTCTCTCTCTCTCTCTCTCTCTCTCTCTCTCTCTCTCTCTATCTCTGGAGAGTGGATCGAGGTCGCCAGTGTCGAGGTCATGAGTATCAAGGTTCTACTGTGTATATAAATATCTATATATATATATATCTACATCTATATCTACAGTATATATGAACTATACCATAATAACCCCAAGCACAGTCTTAATTCTTAATTATGATGATAATAATAATAATAATAATAATAATAATAATAATAATAATAATAATAATAATAATAATAATAATAATAATAATAATAATAATAATAATAATAATAATAATAATAATAATAATAATAATAATAATAATAATAATAATAATAATAATAATAATAATAATAATAATAATAATAATAATAATAATAATAATAATAATAATAATAATAATAATAATAATAATAATAATAATAATAATAATAATAATAATAATAATAATAATAATAATAATAATAATAATAATAATAATAATAATAATAATAATAATAATAATAATAATAATAATAATAATAATAATAATAATAATAATAATAATAATAATAATAATAATAATAATAATAATAATAATAATAATAATAATAATAATAATAATAATAATAATAATAATAATAATAATAATAATAATAATAATAATAATAATAATAATAATAATAATAATAATAATAATAATAATAATAATAATAATAATAATAATAATAATAATAATAATAATAATAATAATAATAATAATAATAATAATAATAATAATAATAATAATAATAATAATAATAATAATACTCTTTCTAATAAGATTGCACTGTATTTGACTCAAATTGTTTGATCATATTATATGTCAGGTTCATTATACCGGAGAATCGTACCGTACATTTCTCATTTATTCCTTTCACTTTCACCACTTAAAGAAATTAAGAAATGTGATTTAAAATTTGGTTAATAAAAAAATAATAATTTAAGATGAATTAATATAGTATAAAGAGACACTTGATATTTAGTGTTTTATAAATGTATAATAGCAAAAACCCTCCAGGTAGCCAATGACATTGTGTCCATGTTGTGATGTCATCATGCAAATCTAATAGTATTTGTCTAATAGACTGATGGAATAATAATAGCACAGTTACGCTTAAATTACTCAGATTCATTCAAATGGTTATGTTCTATTTAACAATTATATGTAATGAATAGTTTGTTTTAGAACATGTGACACACACACTTTATTTTCACATGTGAATTGCAGCAGCTGCTGTTGAACGCAGTCCTGCAGTTATGACTCCTAACATATGCATAATTCCTTCACAGACACTTTTATACAAACATCAGCCGTGTGTTTAGGGATTATAGTGCGTGCATTCAACATTTACACCTTTTCACGGTGGCAGAAAAAGGCACAGTGTCTCTGCGTGTTAAATATTTGGATTTGGACTTGAGCAACACAAGAACTTTGAGGATGAATTTAGACTGCAATTAATATCAACAGTCTGATACAATGGCTCAAGAGGTTTCAGCACCTGTCACTGAACAGCAACCTCAACCATGATGTAACTGTAATGAATGAGCTTGAATTCAGTGTTGAGGTTTAGGGATATATTATTGGGGATAATGTTATAAGAGCAAACTTAAAGGCACTAAAGTTATACATATAATTTTTTTTGTCCTAAACATCTGTCACAAACAAAACACAAAGAGCAATTACTGATTAGAAGTGTCATTGAAGCACTCTTGGTAGGTTCTATCACCCTGCATATTGGGATAAACCCCACAAGACATGCTCTTTTGGAGACACTTAAAAAACAAACAACCAACCAACCAACCAACAAAATATATTATATATTAGGGGTGTAACGGTACACGTATTCGTACCTGAATTTTTCAGTACAAGTCTTTCAGTTCAGTACACATGTGTATTGAATGCAGTCCTTTTGGAACATAGTTAAAATCTGGGGTTCCTCACAGATATATCAAGTGGAGGACTGCAAGTTTTTTTAATCTCCGTCTCGCATGTTAAGCGCATTTTTTATTTATTTTTTTACTTGAAATCATACACAACAATGGGTATAAAAAAATAAATCTAGCGTTAGCTCAGTGTCACTCTACCAGAAATAACATTTGTTTTGCACATGCATGAAAACACTACAGAAGCTATAGCGCTAGCGTTAGCTGCTAACCAGGAAGTTAATAGCGGCTAGCGCTAGGGATTCAACATTTTTTTCCCCGAATTTTTATTTTACTGCACTATATATATAGTTTAGAAAAACAAGCAGGAAAAAAAGAAAATATCTGAAAAGTTTGCTGTATTTTAAGAATAACCTCCGTGAATAAGTTAAAGTCAGAGCTTAGCGTACGTGCGCTTCATCCTGGACAGCTACAGTGTATGTTTTTGTTTTAGCAACAAAAAGTGCAGGCGAAAGTTTGGGAAGAAAAAGTTATTTTCACTTCATGTCTCTGCACCGTGAATGGACTGTGCAATTTTGTGCAATTTTGCTATAAAAAGATGCTTATGTTTCCCTTATTGAATTAATGAGAGTAGCAATGATAGCATACATAGCCAATGTAATAGTTAAATAATGATATTAATAAATATTTTTTTATAGATGCAAATATGCTATGACGAGATCTTTTGCCCCCAACCCATGTGAAGAAGATCCTCATGGAGCTGGCTTTGTGCACAGGTGCATTGTCAGGTTGAAACAGGTTTGAGTTTCAAGTGAATGAAAATGTAATATTACTGCACCTAAAGACGTCTTATACACGTGTGTGCCTCCAACATTGTGGGAAGAGTTTGGGGACTGTAATCCATGAGCGATGCAGGTAAACGTCAGTCATTCATGTTTCGGATTGGGCCACATTTCACTGCTTCGATGATGTTTTCTCCGTCTGATATTAGCTGCTTGACATTCTGAACACATCAGGAAGAGGAGGATTAAAGATTTAAAACCCAGGCTTGATAAGTAAAGAGTCAAAGTAAATGGAAAATGATACACTTTGAAGTCGAGCAGAGAAAACGGTCATAGAGAAAGGTGGGGGGAATAAATCAAAATAAACATCTACAAAAAAACATCTACAAAAGCCCACCCTGTGCATTTTACTGAAGGGTTGCAAAATACACTCGCATGGAAATTTGCTACATTTAAATTGTTCCGAAATCTTCCAGAGAAGGTTGGTTTACATATTGTGGATTAATTGCGCTGGATGTGGGCGAAATTACTAAGGAACAAGAGCTGTGAACGTTTCTCATCTTTATAATCAGTGATCCAAAAAGCAGTAGCCGTAGTAGTACTAATACTAGTCTTAGTCAAAGTAGTATTAGTAATAGTGTGGAATAAGTATTAGTACTAGTTTCTTTGTTAACAGTGCTGGTCTTACTAATAGTAGTACTAGTCATAGTAGTATTATTTGTGTATGTAGTAGTAATACTAGTCATAGTAGTAGTAGAAGGTGCTGGTTATAGTAGTATTAGTCACAGTATAAGCTGAAATCAAATTGGTAGTGGTGGTAGTAGTAGTATTAGTACTATCATTAGTAATAATAAAATTGTAAGTAGTGCTAGTCTTAATAGGAATACTTATAGCAGTACAAGTTTTGGTAGTAGTAGTTTGGTGTGGATAATAGTAGTACTAGTCATAGTTTTAATAGTATTAGCATTGGTAGTGTAAGTAGTATTAGTAAAAGTAAAAGTATTAGTAAAAGTATTAGCTTTAATAAAAATGGTAATAGTAGAACTAGTCATGATAGTATTAGTTTTCGTTTGTTGGTAGTAATGGTATTAGTATTAGTAGTTTCTCTAGTATCAGCAATGGCAGTGGTGCTAGTAGTAGTTATAATAGTCATGTAATAGTTATTGCAGCGGTACTCATAGTATTAAAAGTAGAAATTGTAGTGTTAGTAGAACTTGTCATAATAGAAGTAGAAGAAGTAGGAATATTACTAGTGTCACGGTGTTAGTTGTACTAGTCATAGTTTTAGTAGTATTTATATTGGCAGTCATAATAGTATTCGTTGAAGTAGAAGCGAAAAATAGTAATAAAAAGTCATGGTAGTAGTTTGGTGTTTGTAGTAGTAGCAGTAAAAGATTAAATTCCATCAGTAGTAAAAGATTTAATAAAATTTGAAATAATGCTAGTTTAACTAGCATTAGGACTGGTACTAATGTACTAGTACTAGTCATAGTATTAGTAGTGCTAGTAGCATTGGTAGTAGTTGTAATAGTAGTATTGGTTTGCTAGTATTAGTAAGAATAGTGAAAGTAGTACTAGTCATAGTAATAGCAGTAGTAATAGTTGTATTGGTAGTGCTAGTCTTAGTAGGAATAGGAGTAGTAGTACTAGTCATAGTAGTAGTAGATTTATGTTTTTAGTAGTAGTCTCACTAGTCAGAGTTTTAATTGTATTAGCATTGGTAGTGGTAGAAGCAGTAGAAGTAATAATACTAGTGTAAGTAGTGCTAGGCTTAGATAAGGTTCAAATCATAGTAGTAGCAGTATTAATCATAGTATTAGTAGTATTAGCATTGGAAGTGGTAGTAGAAGAGTTGGTAGTATTAATAGTAGTGTTAGTAGTGCTAGTTTTAATACGAATAGTAATATAAGTACTAGTCTATATTTTAGTAGTTTGGTGATGGTAGTTTTAGTAGCACTAGTCATAGTATAAGTATTATTAGCATTAGTAGTGGTACTAGTAGTATAAATAAAACTGTATGTTTTGCTAGTCTTAGTAGAATTGGCAGTATTAGACATAGTATTAGTAGTAGTAATAAAAATATGAGCATTAGTAGAACTAATCATAGAAATAAAATTAGTTATAATATTAGAAGTAGTGTCAAGTCAAGTCAAGTCAAGTCAAGTTTATTTGTATAGCGCTTTTCACAACAGACATTGTCTCAAAGCAGCTTTACACAAATCAACAGTGATGGTGAATGGTGTGAATTTATCCCTGATGAGCAGCCGTGGCGACTGTGGCATGGAAAAACTCCCCTTAGATGTTATGAGGAAGAAACCTTGAGAGGAACCAGACTCAAAAGGGAAACCCATCCTCATCTGGGTGACATCAAGAGTTTGATCATAAATCTTTCTACAGTACAGAACACTGGAGAGTGAGAACTAACATGAGTACTGGAGTATAAGATTATAAGTGATGTTCTTTCTACAGTCTTATACAGTCTATATGGTTAGTAGCTCAGAATCTTCATGAGGTGGGACGTGACTGGAGCTGGCCAAACCTCAGGATGTCTCGGGACGGGGAGAGAAAGAGAAGCAGTGGAGAGAAATTAGCGTAGCTGCTGTTCATGATATTATCAGCACAAGTTGATAGTGTGCATGTGATCAGATGTTCTGGAGCGCAAGGTTATGATGTGTGATGTGTGATGTGTGTTATGTGTAGGCTTTGCTAAAAAGATATAAGTAGTGTTATTAGTGCTAATAATACTATTATTAGCAGTAGCATTTCTAGTAGTAGTTATAGTAGTGTTTGTAGTGTACGTCTTTGTAGGAATAGTAATAGTAGTACTAGTCATAGTAGTAGAATTAGTCATAGTATTAACAGTAGCATTGGTAATAGTAGTAGTAACAGGAATAATTGTAGTTTTAATAGTGCTGGTCTTAATTGGAATAATAATTTTTATAGTATTTGTTGTAGCATTAGTAGTAAGAATATTAGTATTGGTAGTACTAGTCTGAGTAGTAGTAATAGTAGTAGCAGTAATAATGCGTAGTGCTTTGACAGTTAATTACCAAAACAGGTCATTGATTTTAGACTAATTTTCCTTTTTTTATTAACCTTTTTTAAATATACATTCACCTGAAGCATTAATTTTTATATACTTTGGTCCAACACCAGGATCTTGCCATTTTTCAATGTTTTGATTTAATTTAATATTAAACCATTAGACTGACCATGCAGGTAGGACATTTTGTAGACAAAGTGAGAGCAATGATTGAAATGGTTTGGACATGTTCAGAGGAGGAACATGGGGTAAACCAGTAGGAGAATGCTGAGGATGGAGCTGCCAGGAAGGAGGAAGTCCAAGGAGGAGGTTTATGGATGTGGTGAGGATGGACATGCAGGCTGTTGGTTTAAAAGAGGCCGGTGTAGAGGACAGGGTGGTATGGAGACAGATCATCCGCTGTGGCGCCCCCTAACGGGAGCAGCCGAAAAAAGAGGAAGAAGAAATAGTGATGCAACAACATATATATTACAAAACAAAGCAGTTGGGGCGGAAAATCTGTACACCTCTGAGGATTCATTCATTAGATCCTAGGAAATGAATGTGATCTTGAGCTTGTAGTTGAGTGTTAGGCAACTGCTTTCCAATATCCATTTCATTTTCTCTCATTTTTACTTCATTATCTTCCACCTGATGTGGCACGTTATGTTCATTATGAAACTGTTTATGAGCAAACAGCCACAGTGCACTATGAGCCTTACACATTTATACACATTATGCAGTTAATAGTCATTCGATTCAGAGTTTATTCACAGAAATACAGAAGTAGAATATTTAAGGTTAAGTTTCAAAGCAGGGGTTTGTGTTTGTGCTATTTCTATGACCTTGAATTTGTTTTTGAGGTCATTTACAATGACTAATAAAATGAATAAGCTATTGGAAAGCTACTCACTGTAACTGGAGAAACAAAAAGGACAAGGTGACTATTTTTTCTACTCTGTCGCAGCCTTTCTAGACCCAAAATTCTGTCCTTGGCTAAGAGAAGTAAACACTCAATGTTCCTCTGCTATTACAGTTAAATTAATTTCAATGGGTTTTTTTCAATGTTTTTCTGCTCATTTAAGTTGGTAAGAGTCATTATTTAGGTTAATTTATCCTAATCTTTGCAGAATGAACCTGTGGTCTAGTAGTGTAGGCACTGGTCCTTGCAACAGAAGGTCATGGGTTCAAATCCCAGCTTAATGGATTTTCACTCCTGGGCCCCTGAACAAGGCCCTTTAACACTTTTCTGCTCAGTTGTATGAATGAGACAAGTCGCTCTAAAAAGGTACTTTCCCAAATGCCATAAATGTAATTAATTATTCTCATCTGAGCTTCATCATAGACAAGGTGTTTCAACCACCAGAACACAACTGCTGCTCTTCTGAGGTTTTTCTTTCCACACCATTCTGTATGAACTCTACAGATTTCTAGAGAATCCCAGGAGATCAACAGTCAAACCAGCTCATGTGATGCCATGCCACACCTTCATTTTGATATTTGATGTGAATATTAAAAAAAGGCTCTTGAACTAAACTCTGACAACAAGTAGTCTTTCATGGTTGGTCCATCCTGGGCTTTGACCCTGAAGGATTCTATGCCTTAGTGTACTGTAGATCTCTGAAGCAAAACTTTGATTGCCCTGCATATAAAAGTGGAAGTTGTGATCATTTACAGGTGCTATTCATAATTTTATCTGGCAGTGTGCATGATGGACCTTCAGATCCTTCTCTGATACAGAGGAGTGATTTATAACTCAGGCTTTTCACTTTCAGTTTAGTTTTATTCTGCGGACACTTTTATCCAATATGGGGCAGAATGCAGCCCAGGATGTACCTGACTAGTTCACAATGTCAAGATCATTACTCAGGAGACCAGCATTGGTTCTCTGTTAGTCCTGAGACTTTAAACTTTACAACCTCCTGGGTGGAATGGAACCCCGACCCATTTACACAACCCTCCTTAATCCCACTGCTTTAGCCCTTCTTACATCCTGATTTTACATTAGACAGCTAGAAGTCTCAGGAGACATGGTTATAGATGTGTTACGTTCCTCCAGATCTTCGACCGGGCTGACAGAGTGTGTGTGTGGGATGCAGTTCGCTCAAACCTTGACCCAGGCACATGGAAGACTCGCTCTGCCTGTGGACCTACTCATCCATTCACTCTCATCAGGGTTGAGGATGGAAAAATCAACCACTTCCACTGTTCCATCAAAGCCTGGTAGAAAAACAGGCCAATTTACTGCCAAGAGCTGGAGGTCCTCTGGGGAAATGGTCCAGAGAAGCAGTAAATGAAGCTGCCTACCAAATCGGAGAAGGACCGGCTGCGTCCTGATTCAACATCTCAATTTGACTGAGAATGTCACAGTTCAGTAGGTAAAGAAATGCCAACCTAATTACCTTCACACTTAAAGCCAAGGAGTCTTTTCATGATCGAGGTGCTACACATCTTATAGAAAATTGATATCTAATTTGTTTTCTTGTAGAATTTGTGGCATTGTGTGTGAAAGAGGGAAAAAAAAAGGTAAATGTGTCAAGAGACAAAAAAACCCCCAAAACATTAAAAAACTGTTGACAAGCATAGCCTTTTTGCAGGATGACGAAATAAATAAATAAAAATGTAAATAAATAAATAAATAAGAGTGCACCCGCCTGGCCATGAATATTGCATTAGGGACATGAACGGAGAAGTGCAGTGCCTGGAACATCTGGTGCCGTCCGCAGGGACCCTCGTGGCGAGAAAGCCGCAACTTCCAGAAAAAAAATCTGCCAGTAAAACAGAAAAGGAGACTTTGCGAGCAGGCCTGCGCATTATCCGGCCGATTTGTTTGGCTAATTAGATTTTTAGCGCCGGTAGCCCCTGGTTTCAGCGATCTGATGAAAGATAAACCAATGTGCAGCTACGTCGAGCTCGCATCGGCGGTTTCAGACGTGTAGGTGTGCGAAAGCGACGCTTCGCCGAGCTTTTCATGCTCCGAAACATTGCCAGGTGCTGAATGTTTTATGGAGATCTGCACGTTTTCTTTTCTCCGCCCGCAAAAGTCTACACTGAATGGGTCTTGGATTAAATGAGTGTTTGCATGTGATGGGGAACCGAGACTGAATGGAGTATTGTAGACCTTCATGTGTGGGAAGGAGTGATATAGAGACAAAAGGAATGATATGGTGAGAGGAGGGGAATGACACAATATTTGGGAATTAAAAATAACATTCACTCATAATTCAGTAGAAAAATATGGTGGGTTTTTTTCCTCTCCAGATTTTGATCCTGAATTCCAGTCAACCTGCCTCTCATTTTGAAAGCACAAGCTAGGTATATAAGTAGTTGAAAACAATGGGCAGATGGGTTCAGGGTTAGGGATTCAGACGGATTTAAGTGTAATCACTAATTATTATTTTTACTTGTATTGGGACAAGTCCACTTTTTCAGCCATATGAGGTTCCTCCCCTGAACTGTTTTATTTAGACACACTATTATAAAGGATGTCTTTGTATGTGATTGCATGATATTTTCCTATTACTTATGATAACAAATTGGAGACCCAAACCTGTTCCAGCATGACAATGTGCACACAGTTATATCCATGAAGATCTGCATTATATGGGTTGGAGTGGAAGATCTTGAGCTGATCTTATGGTCAGGTGCTCCCAAACTTTTGGTTTCTAGCTATGCATTTTTTTTTATGTCTGTACATAAGCTTTATCAATATAAATGTAAATTGGTGTCATACCAATAAATAATCCTTTAAATCTTGAATCCAACATCTAAAAAAATCATGGCTGAAAAGTTCTGCATAGGACAGCAATAAGACAACAACCTTCACCTTTAGACCAAACAAATTCTGCTCAGTGCTGAACATCTACAGACGGTATCTAAGATAGTGGTAGTAGGGATAGTAGTAGGAGTATTGGTTGTGGTGGGAGTAGTAATAGTAATAAAGGTAGTAGTGGTAGATGAGGTAGGGAAATAGTAGAGGTAGTAGTAATAGTAATGTTAGTAGGTGGTAGTGGAAGGGGTAATAAAGGTGGTAGTAGAAGTGTTAGTAGAAGTGTTAGTAGAGGTGGTAGTAGAAGTGGTAGTAGAATTGGTAGTAGAGGTGGTAGTAGAAGTGGTAGTAGAAGTGGTAGTGCAGGTGGTAGTAGAAGTGGTAGTAGAAATGGTAGTAGAAGTGTTAGTGGAGGTGGTAGTAGAGGTGGTAGTAGAAGTGGTAGTGGATGTGGTAGTAGACGTGGTAGTAGAGGTGGTAGTAGAGGTTGTAGTAGAAGTGGTAGTGCAGGTGGTAGTAGAAATGGTAGTAGAAATGGTAGTGGAGGTGGTAGTAGAAGTGTTAGTGGAGGTGGTAGTAGACGTGGTAGTAGAGGTGGTAGTAGAAGTGTTAGTGGAGGTGGTAGTAGAAGTGGTAGTAGAAGTGGTAGTGGATGTGGTAGTAGAGGTGGTAGTAGAGGTGGTAGTAGAGGTGGTAGTAGAAGTGGTAGTGCAGGTGGTAGTAGAAATGGTAGTAGAAATGGTAGTGGAGGTGGTAGTAGAAGTGTTAGTAGAGGTGGTAGTAGAGGTGGTAGTAGAAGTGGTAGTAGAAGTGGTAGTAGAATTGGTAGTAGAGGTGGTAGTAGAAGTGGTAGTGCAGGTGGTAGTAGAAGTGGTAGTAGAGGTGGTAGT
>MU551661.1:640049-645049 GCA_024362625.1 Silurus asotus
GGTGAACTATTATACATTTACATAGTTTAGCTTTAATTTTAAGAACTTGAATAGTTTTTTTAATGTTATATTTTATCTTTGATGTTTTTACCCTTTTTTTTTTTTTTTTTTAGCTTAATGTTTTTTTTTTTTTTTTTTTAGAGAAAAAATTAATGATTATTAACGATTCAACAAATAATTAGCAGACCCCCTGCAGTACCGCCACGGTTTCCTAGGGGTCACAGAGTGTTTATAAGAAAGTTATATACATATGTGCAAAATAATAGATCTTTTATTCCAACTCATGTAAAGCAGATCTTCATGAAGCCTGCTTAGTGCACAGGGGCATCGTCATGCTGGAACAGGTTCAGGTCTTCTAGTAGCTATCGCATCTACATCCCGTATAATTGTGAGTCTTTAAATTTGAGCAAAAACAATTTGGCTGCGAAAGTGGAATACTTTCGGTCACGTCGTGTATTTGAACAGCATTAATAATTATTTATGATGAATTCTTCCTTTTCTGATTCGGCTACTCGATATTATACATGACCATGTTACTGAAAGAAAAAAAATCTTCCTGATTGCCTTTTACTCAGTTCAGGTGTCCTCAGGTGAACATACCTGACATGTAATCAGATCGATCTAAATAAATGTATACGTATGGACGGTCCTCACATACCACATGACGGAGGACGTAGAATCCAGTGTACAGTAGGAGAATTTAAACTCAGCCTTTGTCTCTTATTGAAACAAAGCCCTCTCGTGTGCATCCCCCTCCTTTCCCTGTCTGAACGAGTGACACTCCCCATCACCCGCACACACCCACACACACACACACACACACACACACACACTCGTACATGCTCAACACCCCCGGGAGGTGACATCTGGCGGGCCGCACGCGCTCGGCTGGTTCCAGATGCAGCGCCGGCGACACCGGAGCGCTCATTTCAATTCCATCAGCCTCTCCCAATCATCTCCACTCTCCCCTGTGCAACATTAACGAGCCTCTTTCATTTGAATACGTAATTAGCCGCCCGAGCACTCTGCTTCACTAATTTCGAGACAAAAGCATTGGGGAGCGGGGGGTAGGTGCAGAGATAGAAAACGAAGAAAGAGTGTGTGAGAGAGAGAGAGAGAGAGAGAGAGAGAGAGAGAGAGAGAGGGAGAGGGAGAGGAAAAAACATTTGCATGGCAATTTAGGATTTGAGGGTGAGGGTGGAAGTGTGTGTGTGTGTGTGTGTGTGTGTGTGTGCGGGGAAGTGGTTTATGAGGACAGAGACGGCTGCATTTTTCGTTTCTCTCTTCCTTTGTCCCAATTTTCTGCACCTCACTCCTGTTTTTAGGGCTGCGACGGCCTTAATTCAACTCTGTGTCTTATCGAGTGTCAAAGCATAAAAGTGAGCCTTCTGAGAAGAACTTTGGAGCTGAACACTGAGCTGGACGTAAGATGGTCCTTCTTCCTTTTTTCGCTGCCAGAAAAACTTCCATAAAAATCGCCTCAATTTTATTTATTTTTTTAAGCTCCATAATTAATGACCGATCATGTGACCAAATCATGTGACCAATTAGGCTTAGGGTACATGGGACATTGTTAAAGCGTACTGTACATTAACATACAATACACACTGCTTCCACACAAACTACTGCATTAATCACACTGTAAACACACAATAACACAATAATACACTCGCTTTCATTCATTGGTTTTTATTTTTTGGGGTTGGGGGTTGTGGAATTTGCTTATTTTTCTAATAATCATAATGCTTTTGTTTAACACACACACACACACACACACACACACACACACACACACACACACACACACACACAAACCATTGTGTCTATTGAAACTAAACCTAATTAGCAATTAAGGCCATACTAAAGACAAATGAAAGAAAACATGCTGCACTACACGAAGCGCTTTGTGTTTTTTATTCTAATCTAAAACATCTCTTCTGCGTCGGATGTCTGATTTCCGCAGACAAGAATTTCAGCCTGTTTTTCTACAGAAAAAAATACAAATAGCAACAACTGAGAACCTGTTCATGCCAGACTCGCTTAATAGAGGCGTGAGAGCATCTGTCGAGATGTTTCGAGATCTGTTTTATAAGAGAAGTGTAATGATTGTATATTTTACCGTCTCTTTTTATTCTTTTATATTTACTTTATTCTGTATATTGTGTTTATGTTGTATTCGTTTATAGGTGTGTTTATTGTGTGTATGCAGTGGCAGTGTGAGAGTAATACATATATACAGCATACACACATACACACATTTACTTTCTATTCTTTTTAGTTTACCTCTAAATCTCCATCCATCCATCTATTCATCCATTTACTCAACCCCTATCTAATCCCTCTATCTATATATGCCACACAACCACTATCCATCTATCCGTTTATCCAACCCTTATCTATCCATCTATCTATATATGCCACACAACCCCTATCTATCCATTCATCTATCCATCCATCCATCCATCCATCCACCGAAACCCTATATAGCCATCTATCTATATATCCCACACAACCCCTATCCATCCAATTATCTATCCATCCATCCATCCATTCATCCATCCATCCATCCACCGGAACCCTATATAGCCATCTATCTATATATCCCACACAACCCCATCCATCCATCCATAATTCCATCCATTCATCCATCCATCCATCCACCGGAACCTTTAAAGCCATCTATCTATATATCCCACACAACCTCCATCCATCCATCCATAAATCCATCCATTCATCCATCCAACCACCCAACCCCCATGCATTCATCTTTTTATCCATTTAACCCCATCCATCCATCCATCCATCCATCCATCCATTCATCCATCTACCCAACCCCTATCTATCCATCTATCTATACATCCCACACAACCCCTATCCATCCATCCATCCACCCAACCCCTATCTATCTATCTATCTATCTATCTATCTATCTATCTATCTATCTATCTATCTATCTATCTATCTATCTATCTTTTCTTCTTTTCTTCCTATCTTCTTTTCATCCACCTCCTATTAATCTATTGATCCATTCATCCATTTATCAATTCATCCATCCATCTACCTCTTCCCTATCCATCCAACAAATGTACAGTCCTAATTTAAACACTGTGTTTATTTTTACAGTGTAAGAACACTGAGTAATTCAGCAGCAGAAGAGAAAGTTAAAGCTACTGTTTAGATTTCATTAAGACTTCATTAGTGCAGAACAAAACAATCAAAAACAACAATGTAAAAATCAACAACAACACATACAGAGACTCAAAGTTAAGATTTCATTGCAAGACATCGACAGTGTTTAGAAGAAAAGAAAAAAAAAAACGTGTAATAACAGAATTCACTGCTCTTCACTTGCTGTATTTAATAATTTATAAATAAATAAGTTATTTTTTGACTTGATTTCTACACAGTGATTTCTTCCTTGGTAGTAAACACACATGCTGCAGATTAATTTAAACACATAGCGTGAACAATCTGTATATCTACTGATGCTGACACACACACACACACACACACACACACACACACACACACACACACACACACCTGCTCTAACACTGCAATAATGTCTTATGTTCCTGTCTGTCATCCCGATATGTGTGTGTGAGATGCTGTGGTAGCACTTCTTCCCCGTGGTACAGCCACACCCCCCTACCCCCCCACCCCCAACACACACACACACAAACACGCACACATGTTTCTCTGAAACATAAAACACCTCATTACTGTAGGTGTGTGTGTTCTGTCAAAAGTAGACAGAAATACACCGTTTATACATTTTATCTCCTACAAAGTATTGGGACATCTGACTTTTCCACTTACATTCCAGTTAGATTCTTCCACAGTCTGTAAGAATAAAGCTGGAGGTATAAACTTGTGTACGGTGACTTTGAAAGAAGTCCATAGACCCTAGAATAAAATGATTTAACTTGAACTAGAAGAGCGAAACCTGTTCCAGCGTGACAATACTCCTGTGCACAAAGTCAGCTCCATGAAGATACTTTGGTTGGAGTGGACGATCTCCTCCTATAGAGCTATCAAACCTGTCAAACACCCCAGGCCTCCTCACTGCTTCATTTCTCTGATACCAGAGTTTGTGATATTACAGCAGTTTTTTTTCCTCTTACTTCCAGTCCTGCACATTTCCACACACTAGAAGCAGGTATTTAAAGGTTAGAGCTGAGGAGGAAAAATAATTATGTTAGACTCATGAACTGTACAAGGAGTTTGGGACAGTACTGGAGAAAACTAATACAAACATGTAGCCATCTTTTTTGGAGCGTTGTATCATAACTACTGTATATCGGAACAGACGTGTACATCACCCACATACATTTGTGCAATACAAAATACCACAAAATCGAGCTTAAAAGAACAAGCCATGAAGTCACAATGTTTTTATCAGAACTGCAGACACTCAGACATAGACAAACAGACAGACAGACAGACAGACAGACAGACAGACAGACAGACAGGCGGACAGACACTCAGGCACAGACAGACACTCAGGCACAGACAGACAGGCGGACAGACACTCAGACAGACACTCAGGCACAGACAGACAGACAGACAGGCACAGACAGACAGATAGACAGACACTCAGCCACAGATAGACAGACAGACAGACACTCAGACAGACACTCAGGCACAGACAGACAGACACTCAGGCACAAATAGACAGAAAGACAGAAACTCAGGCAGACACTCAGGCACAGACAGACAGACAGACAGACAGACAGGCAAACAAGCACAGACAGGCAGACAGACAGACAGACAGACAGACAGACACTCAGGCACAGACAGACAGACAGACAGACAGACAGACAGAAACTTAGGCAGACACTCATGCACAGACAGAAAGCCAGACAGACAGACACTCAGCAACAGACAGACAGACACTCTCAGACAAACAGACAAACTCTCTTTTTCCCTTCATTCCACAGTCTCTTTCTCTTCATGTCACTGATTCTTACTTTTTTCCTTTTAATGTGTTATTCGTTTTT
>MU551661.1:654410-659410 GCA_024362625.1 Silurus asotus
ATATATATATTTGTGTGTGTGTGTGTGTGTGTGTGTGTGTGTGTGTGTGTGTGAGTGTGTATATGTGTGTAGGTGAGAATGCTTGTGTGTATATGTGTGTATGTGTGCGTATGTGTCTGTAGGTGAGTGTATATCTATGTAGGTGAGTGTGCATGTGTGTATATATGTGTAGGTATGTGTGTATATGTGTATATGTATGTAGGTGAGTGTGTATATGTGTATATGCGTGTAGGTGAGTGTGCATGTGTGTATATATGTGTAGGAAAGTGTGCATGTGTGTATATGTGTGTATGTGAGTGTGCATGTGTGTATATCTGTGTAGGTGAGTGTGCATGTGTGTATTTATGTGTAGGTAAGTGTGCATGTGTGTATATGTGTGTAGATAAGTGTGCATGTGTGTATATGTGTGTAGGTGAGTGTGCATGTGTGTATATATGTGTAGGTAAGTGTGCATGTGTGTATATCTGTGTAGGTGAGTATGCATGTGTGTATGTGTGTATGTAAGTGTGCATGTGTGTATATGTGTGTAGGTGAGTGTGCATGTGTGTATGTGTGTATGTGTGTATGTGAGTGTGCATGTGTGTATATGTGTGTATGTGAGTGTGCATGTGTGTATACGTGTGTATGTGAGTGTGCATGTGTGTATATGTGTGTAGGTCAGTGTGCATGTGTGAAGGTAAGTGTGCATGTGTGTATGTGAGTGTGCATGTGTGTATATGTGTGTAGGTGAGTTTGCATGTGTGAGTGTGCATGTGTGTATATGTGTGTAGGTGAGTGTATGTGTGTAGGTAAGTGTACATGTGTGTATGTGTGTAGGTGAGTGTGCATGTGTGTATATGTGTGTAGGTGAGTGTATGTGTGTAGGTAAGTGTACATGTGTGTATGTGTGTAGGTGAGTGTGCATGTGTGTATATGTGTGTAGGTGAGTTTGCATGTGTGTATATGTGTTGAGGTAAGTGTGCATGTGTGTATATGTGTGTAGGTGAGTGTATGTGTGTAGGTAAGTGCATGTGTGTATACGTGTGTATGTGAGTGTGCATGTGTGTATATGTGTGTAGGTGAGTGTATGTGTGTAGGTAAGTGTACATGTGTGTGAGTGAGTGTGCCTGTGTGTATATGTGTGTGGGTAAGAGTGCATGTGTGTATAAGTGTGTATATGTGTGTAGGTGAGTGTGCATGTGTGTATATGTGTGTATATGTGTGTATATGTGTGTAGATGAGTGTGTATTTGTGTGCGTACACAATTACACTTACCAAAAAAAACCTATACACACATATGCTTCCATTTCAAACCGTAAAAATATTAATTGATATTCAAAATTGACGTTTTTCAGCACAGAAACGTTTCTAAATGAGTATTTTATTTGTGTGTGTGCTCTGTATCTGAGTTTATCTTCTAATATAAATCATAATGTCTGTAATGACCCTCAGGAACAAGAGCAAAATATAATGGGGAAATGTTTAGAGGTATAGTGTGTTTAAGTGAATGTGTTTTCCTTTGTTCTGTGGCTGTTGTGCAGTGTGCGCTGTTTGCTTCTTGTGCACTGAGTGTGCCTGTGTGTCAGTGTGTGTATGTTGTTCAGGGCCTACACACACTTGGACTAGCAGTAATTGGAAGTTAGGGGTGAAGTGGAGAGTGGGGTGCAGTGTGTGTGTGTGTGTGTGTGTGTGTGTGTGTGTGTGTGTGTAGGTGGAGAGGCTCCAGCATTGGTGAGGTATCCGTAAGTAAGTTTCAGTTAACAGCGGGGGGCTCTAGAGAGAAAGAGGCAGCCCCTCCCCTCCTACACACACACACACACACACACACACACACACACACACACACACACACACACACACACACTCACACACATGCTTTAATTAACGTCTCAGAAGACAGATGAAAGAATTGAGTGCACAAAAAGAATAGGAGAACAATCCTCACCTCCCACTTCACCTCCAAGAAAATCGCACCTCCACAAGAGGTCCTGTCTCACCTCGTCCTGCTGGGTCGTGGACTGATGTGATTCTGAAAGACCTGGCTGTGTGAGAGGGAATAGGGAAAGTTTGTAAGTGTGTGAGGTTTTTATAATGTGCACTTTTCCACCAAAGAATTACCTTCTCAGACTGCAAAAAAACCCAGAACAATTGGCCTACAGCTTCTGGCCAGGGCGGATCTGGAGGTGGTGACATTTTGTCAACTTAAGCAAATTAGGTTATTTAATATCTGGCAAGAAAATGAGTGGTTTATTCAGTATTCTTAAAATGATTAGCAAAAATTAGTAAAATGGGTGGAAACAATTACAGGTACAGAGCGATAGACACATACACACACATGTACAATTAAATATACACATACACACATGTACGCTCATATATACACATACACACATGTACACTTAAATATACACATACACACATGTACACATAAATATACACATACACACATGTACACTCATATATACACATACACACATTTACACTTAAATATACACATACACACATGTACACATAAATATACACATACACACATGTACACTTAAATATACACATACACACATGTACACTTAATTATACACATACACACATGTACATTCACATATACTCATACACACATATACACACTCACATATACACATACACACCTGCACACACACATACACACTCACATATACACATACACACCTGCACACTCACATGCACGCATATACACATATACACACTCACATATACACATATACACATACACACCTGCACACTCACATACACACATATACACATACACACATGTACACTTAATTATACACATACACACATGTACACTTAAATATACACATACACACATGTACACTCACATATACACATACACACCTGCACACTCACACACTCACATATACACATATACACACTCACATATACACATATACACATACACACCTGCACACTCACATACACACATATACACATATACACCTGCACACTCACATACACACACTCACATATACACATACACACATTCACATATACATATACACACTCACATATACACATACACACCTGCACACACATACACACACGCACATATACATATACACACCTGCACACTCACATACACACATATACACATATACACACCTGCACACTTACATATACACATACACACCTGCACACTCACATACACACACTCACATATACATATACACACCTGCACACTCACATACACACATATACACAAATACACACTCACATATACATATACACACTCACATATACACATACACACCTGCACACTCACATACACACACGCACATATACATATACACACCTGCACACTCACATACACACATATACACAAATACACACTCACATATACATATACACACTTTCATATACACATACACACCTGCACACTCACACACACACGCACATATACATATACACACCTGCACACTCACATACACACATATACACAAATACACACTCACATATACATATACACACTTTCATATACACATACACACCTGCACACTCACATACACACACTCACATATACATATACACATACACACCTGCACACTCACATATACATATACACACACCTGCACACATATACACATAAATACTTTTCTCATAAGGCTGCTCTTGTCATTTATTTCTGTATTTTTTTTTTATACTTTGTTTAATATATATTTCACCTGGTCACAATTTAAAGCCATTTTAGTACACAATTTTTCTCGTTAAATCAAAACAGGACAGTGATTCCGAGTGGGCTGACTGACTCCTAGCTGACGACTCAATCGTGTCTAATCTTACAAAAGATCTATTGACTAGTGCTTTATAAATTGCTCTCTCTTTCTCTGTCTCCATCCCTCCCTCTCTTTCTCTCTGGTGATAATGATAGGGCTGAGGGTTGGCGAGGAGAGGAAACAAGATTGACCTCACATCAGGAGATCTCACACCGGGAAAAAAAATGTCCATGTCTCAAACGAGTCTGGTCCAGCTGGGTTCACCGAGTGGCACTGATTAGAGAAGCACAGAGAGTAAAAAAAAAAACGCTCTTCTATCTGTTCTATCACTAATTAAATACGTATTTATTTCTATAGTGCAAAAGACAGTTAGACATGCATTTAAAAATGGTGTTTTCGTCACACTTTCTTTTTTTCATTGTTTCTGAAAATGATTTTGTCCTTGTACCCTAAAACGTCGTGGCAATGATTAAAAATGCATAATCGTGCATAATCGTAAGCTTTGGTTCTTACACACAGTCCACACCACAACTCGAAAACACTGATTTCAAATGTATCTGCTTTGGAAAGCTTTTTAAAAAAAAAATTACATTTACAACAAAAAAATATGTTTTCAAATAAAAATGTATTTTTGGGGACGTGGCCTAAATATCACAAAATGAGAACAGGTCAATCCTTCGGTCAAAAGCTACTGTCCGCAGGTATAATTACACCTCGGAGCAATGGTAAGACCTTTGGGGGAATTAATAGAAAAGTGCAATAATAAAGCTGTTGGTGTTCAATTCATTTTTATCTGTAGAGTGCTTTTAACAAAAGCCAACAATGTCTCAAAACAGCTTCCCCGAGATCTCCCAGAGATGTCAGAAACCTCGAGAGGAACCAGTGAACTCCTTCTAATCCTCAACAACAATTGTCCATTTATTGCAGTTGTATCATTGTTGAGGTGCTGTTCAGTGTTTGGTGCTGAAAAGCAGAACTGTTCATGCAAACTGGGGTCCTGAACCACTGTAGCACTGTACCAAATCCATCCTCAAAGTTCTTCAGTAACTTCATAGATCTTTAGGCTATTGATGTGGAACCGTCCTCACACAGAGTGGTCTGTATTCCTCATATCACCTTTTGGCTTCTGTAATCACCTTTATTCTGCCTGCGCTCTCTCTCTCTCTCTCTCTCTCTCTCTTTCTCTCTCTCTCTCTCTCTCTCTCTCTCTCTCTCTCTCTCTCTCTCTCTTTCTCTTTCTTTCTCTCTCTCTCTCTCCCTCCTCATCCTGCCCCT
>MU551661.1:675937-678437 GCA_024362625.1 Silurus asotus
GGGAGTATGGGGGTAGGGGGGCTATGGGGGGTGATGGTATGGAAGTCTATGGGAGTATTGGGGTAAGGGGGCTATGGGGGTCTAAGTGTGAGGGGAGGTATATTCATGGAATCACTTGATTTAAATAATTCTGAATGTCCTTTAGTTATAAGCATCTCTCACAGCACAGGGTGGTATTGATTAATCATAGCAAAGGAACATCAGAGAAAATGAATAAATGTGTGTGTTTCATGGTTGAGTGCAGCACTAGAGAGTATGTGAGAGCGAAACAGCCATATGGCGCCACGTCCTGCACCTGCCAAACCTCCACCTCCAAACGTCCCACTAACAACTTAAACACTAAACAAACACATTACACACATTACACACATTACACACATTACACCAACCTGACTGCTGCACAACACAGGAACCATCACTACATCATAGCAATACCAATATAACAAGGGCTAAGATCCTAAAGACCCGTGCTAATCAGAGTTTAGAGTTTAGTTTCTAGCCAGAGTTTAGTTCTGAATCAGAGTTTAGTTCCTAATTAAAGTTTAGTTCCTATTCAGAGATAAGTTCCGCATTAAAAAAAATTATAATTTCTTGCCTTAGTTTTATTTCCTAATCAGAGTTTAGTTACCAAAAAACAACAACTTGAAATGCAATAATTTGCTAATTTTATAAACTCATAATATGGGTTTAAAAAATTTGCAAATCGTGATTTGATTTGCAACCAATTTGGTAGATTAAAAAAAAGGTCAGTAACATGATTGGGTAAAAGGCACACTGCATTAAAAACAACATTATTCTGCATTGGAAATCACTGCATGAGCTCAGAAACACCTCCACAAATCATTATATGTGAAAACAGTTGTGTGCCATCCACAAATGCAGATTAAAGGTTTATAGTGCAAAAGAAGCCATATGTGCACATGAAACCCCATCATCTTCTCTGGGCCAAAGCTCATTTCAAATGGACCGAGGCAACGTGGAAAACTGTGGTCAGACAAATCAAAATCTGGATTTCATTTTGGAAACCAAGGATGCCGTATCCTCCAGATTAAAGAGGGACGGGACCTTATGGTTGTTTTCAATACTCATTTCAAAAGTCTGCATTTTCAGCAAAACAATGATAAACTTTCACCTGACTTTTTACCAACAAAAAAAAAAAAACCTTTGGTTCATCATGAAAAGAAAAACGCAACAAAGAAGTCCCAGGACCGCTAAGTAGCTCGAATCCTGTATCAGATCAAGTCATGTTAAGAAGCTTTTTATTGTCATTCCAACTATATATAGCTGCTGCAGTACACATTAAAACACTCTAGTGCCACATAAAACAACATAGAAATAAACATGAATATTGTATTGATACAATACAAATAAAGCAACATTTTCCTCCAAAACTCTAGCAACAGGTCTCCTCAGTTCCCCAATATACTGTATAGAAGACTTGATGCAACAATGAGAAACATGGCAACTTTTTAAAAAGTGTTTCAGCCCTCAATCTCAAAATGACCTTATTTTTTTCTTAAAATTTTTATTTTCCTCAAACAATTGATATAGATTCTAAGTTCTGTATTGAAAAAAAAAAAGTGTTCGCTTTACAGAGAATATACAAACATATAAATATCAACAGATGTTTTTCCATGGTGTCTTTTACCTCATGTTACATGTAATGAGTTCAGAATAATGGATTTATTATAAAATGTTCGCCTATGAGGGTTCAAAAAATCGTGTGTGTGTGTGTGTGTGTGTGTGTGTGTGTGTGTGTGTGTGTGTGTGTGTGTGTGTGTGTGGTGTAAGAGGATATGCCATGACTAACACAATAAAATAAGGAATCTTTCTCTCTTTTTTTCTGCGGTATTTTTGTGTGCACCTGTTTGGCACAGCGCGTCCCTGCAAAGCTCCAGATCTTACGAAAACTCTATAAGTTAAACCGTTCCCATCTGTCACCACACACAGTTGCACAGCAGCTCCTGCTATCTTTTCTCTTCTCTTCCTCTCTCTCTCTCTCTCTCTCGCCATCTCGCTCTTCTCTTTTTTTCTACTCTGGTCTTGGCACCGGCTCAAGAACTGTCAAACCACACCTGCTATATTAAGTACGTTGTCTAGGACAAACATAAATTCCCATACTCCTGAGCATGCACACGCCCACCCAACATGTCCACATCAGCCACGCCCACTCCATCATAATACCAGCGAATTGTCTTGGAGGATGTGCATATTTTCTTTTGCTTGTAAATTTGTAAAACAAATAATCTGATACATATTATATGAACAGTTTTATTCTATTTTGTTCCGCTTTTGCACAGTGGGATGTTTTAATCACAGAACAATAAGCTTTTGTCTATAGGGTCATGTTGAATGCTAAATACACCTACAACACTTGCACACATTTCCTAATGACCTTCATGGAGCTTCATGAAGGAGTTTTGCATGTGGTAATACTGTATACTGTATAAATACTGTGAATTTTTTTAAGACACAAGATGGCTCCAATGAACTGAAGAAG
>MU551661.1:683437-698437 GCA_024362625.1 Silurus asotus
TGCTCTTCGGGTCCACCTTGCTGTCATAGTTGTTCAGGAAACACTACTGTTTTCTTTTTGACTGAGGAACACATTCCGTGGAGTTTCTTTAGACGGACAGAAGTCCTGGAATGTATGAGATGACATCGACGCTTCAGAGAGACAAAAGGCCTGGGAGCAGGAGACATTCCTCTTCTTCTGCCGCTCCGTTTTCACGGCTCCTGATGTCTCCAAGAGTGGCCACGGTAACGCTAACAAGCACGAGGACAGCGTCGGAAAAACGCCATGTGCATCAGACGAATGTGCACACGCAGAGAAGACGGCAGCGTGGAGGTGAGTGGAGGTGAAAGTCACAATAAAAACACACAAGGTTCATAACGCTGCCCTCGTCCAGGAGTTCGTCCTTTTGTCTTTGCACCACAATGTGTCTGTACAAGGGTATAGTTTGGAAATTTAGTGTAGTTTGGGAATTTAGTGTAGTTTGGGAATTTAGTGTACTTAGTTGTGTTGGTGTTACTGTAGTTTGGGAGTTTAGTGTACTTAGTTCTGTTGGTGTTACTGTAGTTTGGGAATTTAGTGTACTTAGTTGTGTTGGTGTTACTGTAGATTGGGAATCTAGTGTACTTAGTTGTGTTGGTGTTACTGTAGATTGGGAATCTAGTGTACTTAGTTGTGTTGGTGTTACTGTAGTTTGGGAATTTAATATACTTAGTTTGGTTACTTAGGTGTTTGTAGCTTGAGAATTTATTGCAGTTTTGAATTTGCTGTAAATTGGGAATTTAGTGTACCTAATGTTATTGGTGTTGTAGTGTAGTTTTGATTTACTGTGGTTTGGAATTAAAAAATATTTGAAAACTTAGTGTACTTGGTTGTGTTGTTAGTGTAGTTTAGAAATTTAGTGTAGTTTAGGAATTTGGTGTACTTACTTTTGTTGGTGTTGTTAGTGTTAGCAGATTTTTAGTAGCGATTAGTAGTGAAACAGTTTTTTTTTCACACACACACACACACACACACACACACACACACACACACACACACACACACACACACACACACACAACATAAGCCTACATTTTATTGGTTCCCAGAATAACTGGAGTTTTGATGTAGGGTATGGGAGTGTGCTGTGTGTTACCTGCGGCGGTATGAGCTTTGTGTGTGTGTGTGTGTGTGTGTGTGTGTGTGTGTGTGTGTGTGTGTGTGTGTGTGTGTGTGTTGATAAGTGCTGTATAATTAGGTTTGCTTGTAAGCATCCTCTGTAGCAGCGTGATAAAGAGTCGGGTTTGCGCGTTAAAACCAGACCCCAGTGTGGGGACATGGAACATGAGGACGTAGAGATGTGGGACAGACCCCGAGAGGGGGATACCTGTACACACACCTACTACCCACACCAGTCTCACACTCTGCTAACCTGTCAAAGAGGTGGTAGAAGAGCAGGGCATGTTGGGAGGTGTAGTTTGTTGCGCCAGGAGGGGGTGGGGCTTCCCAAGAGGGAGCAGATGTGTTCGAGCTTAAGCACAGCTGTGCAGGCTGATAACGGAAGCAGGGAAATGCCGGCACGCGGGATCCTCTTATCGCACACACACACACACACACACACACACACACACACACACACACACACACACGTGCACACACACATAAACAGAGCACAACGGGCGCCAAGGCTTCGCACACAAACAACGACACATACACAACACACACACACACAAAGGGAAAGAAAAAGAGAAGAGATGTGTGTGAAAGGATGCAAGGTTTTTAAATAAAGATTAGTGTGTGTGTGTGTGTGTGTGTGTGTGTGTGTGTGTGTGTGTGTGTGTGTGTGTGTGTTTCTGTGCTTTTATATGGAGACAAGAGAAATTAAACCAATACACACAACAACAACATGTATACACTGACTGTATCTCACTTGTGTCTGTGTGTGTGTGTGTGTGTGTGTGTGTGTGTGTGTGCGCGCATGAGGGAACAGTTAGCCTTCCTATTTCTGTTTCCTGCGCACTCGGTCTGCGGTCTCTATGAGGAACAGATGTTCACAACTCGATACTGCATCGCATCCCCCAGTTCCCTGCTATCTTCAGTCCCAGCACTGCCAACTGCCAGCTAACACACACACACACACACACACACACACACACACACACACACACACACACACACACAGAGTTACAGAGTGTGTAAGTCAGGATCTACCTATCAACACACACACACACACGTTCCTGTGAAAGCGTTCGGCTCCACAGCTGTTCACTAACACACTATATAATGCCGTTGATTTTTATACCTGCGATGCTCGGCTCAGAGAATCACTCATCTATAGCTAGCAGATGAGCAGTCTGTCTGTCTGTCTGTCTCTCTGTCTGTCTGTCTGTCTGTCTGTCTGTCTGTATCACTGTCTATCTGTCCCTCTGCCTGTATCTCTGTCTTTCTGTCTGCCTGTTTGTCTCTGTCTGTTTGTCTATGTGTCTAATCTTTGGCACCTTTTCTTTTCCCTTTTTTCTTGTCTCTCTCCTGTCTGTCTATTCCTCTGCACCTTTCCTGTCTTTTTCTATCAATTATTTTGCTCCTTTTCTGTCTAAATCTCTCTCCTTCTTTGTCTGTTTATTCTTTTACACACTTTCTAGTCTCTTTCTGTTTCTCTCTCATTCTTTTTATCCCTCTATCTCAGTGTAATACTCTTTGTCATTTTCTTCTTTCTCCTGTTCGAAGCACGGTTTTGAATCTGTGATTGTTTCTTATCCGTTTTGAGAGACTGATGTTAAATTCTGAGTCTGATCCTCATTGAGATCCGATCTGATTCTATTCTGATTTAGTTCTGGGTGTGAAATTATGACCTGATTTTTATTCAATGAGCTTCTCTTTCCATTTTTCCCTTCACCACTCTAAATTGCATCCCTTCTTTGTCCTTGTGTACTCATTAAACACGTCCCTGAGATGTTACACACGTTTCGTTCATGCTCGAATCTCTTCCCTGATTTCCGTGACTCAGTGAAGGATAGAAAGCGAGACGTAAAGAGACTGATAGATGTAAAAACCACTGTCCAAATTCACCACATGCCGTTGCCTTCGGCCATCAGCTCATTAGATAAACGCCTTCACAGAGCCTGTCCCTAAAATAACTATCATTTACTTGGCCGCCTGTAGCGGCGACCCGATAGGACAGTGAATGCGGGAGAGCGTGAATGAGGACAATAGCCATGCTGCTCTCTGAGTCTTATCTCTGTCCGACACACAGGCCGATGTACGAAAGGATTTACAATGTGGATGCTGACGAAAGGGCAGTGAGCTTGCAGGTCTCTCTCGCTCTCTCTCTCTTTCACTATCTGCCACTCCATCCTTGTGTCTCTGCAGAGACAGACCATCGTTTCCACATTTCCATTCTAACACAATGCAATGGTGTGATCAGGGCCTCATCTCTGCATCTCTGTACGCTGCCTCTTCAGCTATCTGATGGAGACAAAAGGCAGGAAAGAGAAAGAGAGAGAGAGAGAGAGAGAGAGAGAGAGAGAGAGAGAGAGAGAGAGAGAGAGAGAGAGAGAGAGAAAGAGATGAAGGACTATAGAGAGAAAGGACACACAGGTGCTGTGAATGCCATCAGGTCGAGGTCGAGGTGGAGGAGTGTGGCAGCCATTAACGATATAGAGAGGCATTTAAATCTTTGGCAAACGTCAGATTGTAAGAGGGTTGCAAGGTTAATAGTCACTGGTGAAAAGAGAGAGAGAGAGAGAGAGAGAGAGAGAGAGAGGAAAGAAAGAGAGGAAAAGAAAGAATTTAATTGAATTATGGAAGTTATGAATGGAAAGGAATTTAGCGATAATGTTCATTAATGCATCCAGGATCAATAAATGCAGGAACACACACACATACACACACACACACACACACACACACATTCACAAATGCCACACCTTCTTCACTTTAACTAATGCACAAAGGCCACGCCTTCATCACTATAACATAAAGCCCAAAGGCCACGCCTCCATTAATATAATATAACGCACAAAGGCCACGCCTCCTTCACTATAATATAATCCACAAGGCCACACCTCCTTTACTATAAAATAATGCACAAGGCCACACCTCTTTCACTGTAATATAATGCACAAAGGCCACGCCTCCTTCACTATAATATAATGCACAAAGGCCAAGCCTCCTTCACTATAATATAATGCACAAGGCCACGCCTCCTTCACTATAATATAATGCACAAAGGCCACGCCTCCTTCACTATAATATAATGCACAAAGGCCACTCCTACTTTAAAGTAGATCATTCAAGGTTTATTGTTGCTCTTGAACGTGTGACATTTCCCCTTTAAACAGCCTCCTCAGTGTTTGTGTCCCTGATGTATTTATTTATTTAATAAAACTCCCAGGCTTTGTGGATTGCGAAGCCATGATAAGGAGTAAAACAGATAAAGCTGTGAGAGTGGAGGGGAAATAAAAGGGGGAGATGTAGAAATAGAGAGATGTGAGAGATGTCATGGTGCAGGACGAGTATACTGCAGCTGTCACTGCAACAAAAGCCTAAATTACACAGGGAGGCGAGGAGCTGTCACACACTGACACACTGTCCTTTAGCACAAACACACGTCTGTCAATCACGTACATCACTCTAACCCGGGCTCACACACACACACACACAAACACACACACACACACCGATACTCCCTAAACCACACGATACGCACACGTGACTAGTGGTACATCCATCAACAGATATTGACCAGGACTTATTTTTAATTTGTATGTTTTCTAGAATTATTTTCTACTCAACAATATCAGTTATGCATCTGGATGGACTTCTTTCTCCATCACCTTCAAACACCAAAAGATTCTTTATGTGGTCGGAGCAGTGTGTGTTATAGTGGTCCTGCAGTATTTGTTCTCAGTGCATGTGTGTGTTTGTGTGTGTGTGTGTGTGTGTGTGTGTGTGTGTGTGTGTGTGTGTGTGTGTGTGTGTGTGTGTGTGTGTGTGGCTTGTCCAGGCAGGACAGCAAGGTCTGCAAATAAACTCTTCATCAATCTGCAGCACACTCACTCATCCATCACCCGGACTCACACCAAGCTGACTGCATTCATGGATCTCCAGATAGTGCTAGATGTCTGTATGTGTGTGTGTGTGTGTGTGTGTGTGTGTGTGTGTGTGTGTGTGTGTGTGTGTGTGTGTGTGTGTGTGCGTATGTTTATCCGAACACACTATAAGATCCTAGATTCACTTTTATAATAAGCTCCACTCTGGGAAGATGTTCCACTGGATTTTAGAAGGTGAGGAGGCCTGGGATGCAGTCAGCGTTCATATTCATCTCAAAGGTGTTCAACAGGGTTTAGAGGTCTATAGCAGATGTAAAGCAGATCTTCATGGAGCTGGCTTTTTTAAAGGAGCTCCGGTCACATGACTTACCTCCATCCACTGCCTTCTTAAAGGAGCTCCGGCCAATAACTCATAATACATTACTGCTAAACTCAAACATCCAAGTGAGGAAAAATGAACAAACAACAACACAGTGGATTTACGTTTATTATTATATTTAGAAAACACCAGTTTTTATGGTCGTATCATTTTATTTTGATGTATTTATCCACCACACATTAAGGACCGGTCCGAGAGAATATTGTCTGACATTAAACCGGTCCGTGGAGCAAAAAAGGTTGAGGACCGCTGGTCCAGAGGGCAGAGCATCTCCAGAACTGCAGCTCTTGTGGGATGTTCCTCATCTGCAGTGTTCAGAATCTATCAAAACTTCAGGATGGGAACAGTGGTGAACCAGCAACAGGGTCGTGACGAGTTCCTGTAGTTAATGCTGTTGATGCTCGAAGGGTGAGAATTGTTTTGGCAGCAAAAGGGGAACCAACACAATATTAGGCAGGTGGTCATAATGTTATGCCTGATTGGTGTACAGTTCCATAGAATGTATATAGTTTCCTTTCAGTCTCAGGATGAAGTGAGATGTTGGAAAAAGATAAAGAATTAAAAAGGTTAAAAAAATAGTCAAAATGATGGAGCTGCATGGTTTTATTTGATTTAATTTTTTATATTATTGAGACCAGAAGCTTCAGACGTCCAGTGATATCTTTGTGTGCGTATTATTTGTGGGCCGAACCGAGCCACACTTTATCCTAAAACCCGGGTTCACTGTAATCATCCGTCACACCAGTGATCCTTGTGATGTTCTCACTGTGTGCAGAAAACAAACACATGGAGGTTTTTTTCTATGCAGGCCTTGTGTGAGAGCTTGCTGAGGAACCGAGCACCTGACTGTGTACTTCACACTCTGACTGTGGGATATGGTGGTGACATCATTTATTTATCGTGTTCTCGTGTTAGTGCCTGAGAGAGATAGAGAGAGAGAGCGAGAGAGAGAGAGAGCGAGAGAGAGAGAGAGAGAGAGAGAGAGAGAGAGAGAGAGAGAGAGAAAGAGGGGGTTGGGTTGAGTGACAAGGAAGGCAGATGTTCGTTTCCCAGCAGTTCACCTGCACTCACAACATCAGATCTCTCCGTCTACCACTGAGGAACACACACCACACACAGGTTGCAGGTGTGCCGATGGTTAAACAGTCAAAATGGGGAGAATTAACTGAAGAAAAAAAAGATGGTGGGAGGCAGAAGAAGGAGAAGTCGTTTGTGCTTTTCTTTAGCCAAAAGAACAGCTGGGGGAATATTCAACTCTAACCATGGGGGGAAAAACACCTTATTGCATTCATATTCAAATTCAGCTTGACGTCTTTGTGTGTGTGTGTGTGTGTGTGTGTGTGTGTGTGTGTATAATGCAAGCTTTATCCATATTTATACTGCATGAAAAAGAAGCATGCAGGTCTTTTGTTGTACAAGTAAATACGCCGCTATTTTAATAAGAGCCTGTCAGAGCAGAACAGTTCAGAGGAGCCTGAAGCTGTAACCATCTCACAAAAGCACAGAGCTGCACACAGAAGAACTGGACAGTGAATCAGTGGAAGAAAGTCCAACTGAGACATTTATGTCTCTAACAGAAGAACTTGTGTAAGAAGGAGAACACAAGAGAAGATGTGATCAGACTTCGTCACACACGGAGGTGGAAGTTTAATGGTTTGAGATTGTTTTGGAAGGTTCCGGAAAGTGAAAGTGAACCAACATGGCAACCATTCCAGACTTCATCACCATGCAGTTCCGTCTGGACCGCGGCTCATTGAAAGCGACTTCACCGTACAACAAGGCGATGAGGCGAAGCGACGAATATGTCTGAACTCTGGATAGTTATTTAGAGACAAGACAGACGTCTGGAGTGTTTATCTGACAGGGAATCGACCTGCCCAGACACAACACCTCAATCCTGCTGAACTGCTCTGAGATGAACAAGAAAATCTCCTACTAGAGAAGAATAGTTTTGGTGAGTTTTACAAGAGGCATGGAAAATGTTTGGAGGAACAAACGGATGCTGAGAGTGTGTAAAGCTGTTTTAAATGCTCAGGGAGGATTTTTCGATGAGACGAAAGAGGAACATCTGGACATTTGTAGATTTGTTTGGTCAAAGTAAATCTTCATAGCGCTACAGTATGGAATTTGTTGCATCGTCTCCTAAAAACCATAAAACGCTTTTCACATCACTGAAATATACTGAGGACCAGCTCTAACCTCAAATGCATTTCTATGTAGGTATAAATCATTACATATATGTAAATTAGGTATGTATGAAATGCTACACACTGTACACTCAATCCAGCTTCCATACACTACATCCATACACTATACACCTTTGGTAGTGATGCCTCATAGTAAATACTAGCCATGATGCCAGCTCTGCAGGGAGTCAAAGCTGCTGTGGAAGTCCAGAGCAACACAGCATGCTGGAGATATCTCCAGAGTTTGATCCCAAGCTCAATTTGCTGTCCGTATGAAATTTCGTTGTACATTCTTTCCATGTCTGTGTGGGCTTGTTCCAGGTTTTTATTTTGGTTTCCTGCTACTTCTGAATAACATGGCAGCAGGTGAACAGGTTATGTAAAGGTGCGTGTGTGTGTGTGTGTGTGTGTGTGTGTGTGTGTGTGTGTGTGTGTGTGTGTGTGTGTGTGTGTGTGTAGGTGTGTGTGCATGGAGTTCATGATGTACTCGCATCTTATTTATCACACAGCGTTCCCAGGATAGAATCCACAAGCAGCTTTACAGAGATAATTCAGTAGGAATGTATACGTTTGTTTCTTATAATTGTAATTTTGTCTCTAATGAGCGAGTAAATGGCGACTGTGGTGAAGGAAAAACTCCCTGAGATGGTATGAGGAAAAACCTTGAGAGGAACCAGACTCAAAAGGGAGCCCATCCTTATCCTCAACACTGAATGTCCATTCATTCCAGTTCCAGTTTTTTTGCTCCAGAGTTTAAGTTGAAGCTACTGTTCTCACACGGTGTACTGGACATGTTTCTGATGTCTCCATACCTGACGTCTGAACAACCACCAGCGAGCTTCTGTGTGAACCATAATAATAGTCTTAGCGACTCTTTACATTTATTTAACTAGTTATCTTCAGTAGGAAGGAGGAAACCAGGGAACTTTGAAGAAACCTGTCTGTGTATATGTAGAAGAATGTATGACATGGCGAACACACAGTAACACGAGCTCAGAATCAAAGCGTACACTTGTGAGCGTGTCACACGTTTTCTCAGTCGCGGGTTTGTCTAGCAACACTTTCTAGTGAACATTGTTGTCTTGACCTAGACCCAAGCGAGGACTGATCTGATTTTACAAAGGCCACAAACTGCCTGTCTATAGTGTGGGGGGGGAGTCTGAGCAGATGTGGGGAAACAGCGGCGCCTAGCGACTTTTAGAGGCACTGCCATTTTATATATATATATATATATATCTCTATCAGACCAAACACAATACAAAATAACTTATAATAAATATTTACCTATTATAATAAAGCATCTATCAAACATGTAAATCAATTCGAATAATAAGCAATAGTGATAAATGAGTTATTAAAAGTAATAAGGTTAAAAATGTTATCAACTTGAAATATTTACAATATATATATATATATATATGTATATGTATGTATTTCTGTGTGTATATATGTAGGGGTGTGTGTGTGTGTGTATGTGGAGAGAGAGAGAGAGAGAGAGAGAGAGAGCCCATCCTCCTCTCCAGATGGTGTTTTAAACTCTGACTGAAGCTCCACAGACGCACAGAGCCATTAGAGCCAGTGGCTTCACACCACCGAGACACTGAGAAGAAGAGAAGAAGAGAAGAAGAGAAGGAAAGGGAAAAGGAGGAAGGCAGAAACGGCGATAGAACAGGACAGTAGAGAAGAGATCCGATCCAAATAGATCCGATCCGATCCGATCTGATCAGACGGGATGGTGGGAGCTGAAGCGGCGCAGGATGTTGAAGCTCAGCTGCTCCGGGTTCACTGAGTCGGGATTACGCGGATAAACCGAGTTTAAAACCTGATACACACCTAAAGATCCGGTTTATTTTATTAATTGATTTTTGCTCTTTTTTTTTTTTTGTAATTATTTGTTTTATTATTTCTGGACGGATTTTCTGCAGCAGAGGAACACAAGGCGCACAGGACCGCTTTTATCCTTCTCCAACTCGGGCTGTGATTCCAGCCTCTGCGCGCGCCGGGACTCCGCGTCTTTCGGGTTTTCTTCTTTTTTTTGCGGAATTATTTGCGCTTTATTGTCAGACGCCGCCTTCAGAGTGACAGCGTGCAGTAATGACATTCTCAGCGTTTCTTCATCCATCTGAGATGAACGCACAGGAGTGCGCGTGTTTACTCTTATCCCATGTCCAGATTTGAAAGAAAACTTTTTTGAAAAAAAGAAAAAAGAAAGAAATATATTTTTCTTATTTTTGCGCACTTTCAGCGCAGAAGCTGGAGCAAGAAATCGGCATCAATACAAACAACAACAACAACAACAACAACAACAACAACACAAAAGGATCATTTATACCAAAGACTGTCTTTAAGACTGAAACTCTTTCGGCTTTACTCTTTTTTTTTCTTTTTTTAATACATAAACAAGAACAACTTCAATGTGAAGACTGAATACCTCTGTTTTTACCAGATTAGAAACAGTTTCGGATCCAAAGGGGGGAAAAAATCGGACTGATAAATAAAATCTATTTCTTTCCTATCCGTGAAGGAGGTTCTAATTTTTTATCTTTTTTTTCTTAATACAACATTAATTTTTTTTTAACGCCATTAAACTGAAGCGCTGTGAAGGAACTTGGAATACATTTTACTTCCTTTGACCTTCATAAAGTAAGTCAGGATTTTTCAGATCAATTTGTATAGCTGGAATAAATATAATGGTGTGTGTGTGTGTGTGTGTGTGTGTGTGTGTGTGTGTGTGTGTGTGTGTGTGTGTGTGTGTGTGTGTGGTTTCATTCATTCTTTAATAGCAGTGTTCATATAAATGCAGTACAAAGATACCATGATGATGATGATGATGATGATGATGATGAGATTTTTTTATGTAAAGAAGTCAAAAATGCTTCTCCTCAATCATGAACCTTAAGCAGAGAAAAGTTGCTCAGAAAAAATCAAACGGCTTCTGATATCACAATCATCTACATAATTGTAAAAATCACATTAGGAATATTCCTCTTTGATCTTTGTGTATTTTTTTTGTTTGTGTATTAAATTTGCTAATGTGTTGGTGTAACATTAGCTGAGATGTCATCTCTGGTGACTTCGGACCTCCACGAGAACCCAGGCTACGGCTTTAAAGCTTCCATCATGAATTATCATTTAGAGGAGCGTAACCTTCAAGACCATGTGTATGGTGGTGTAGAAGAACAAGTAGCATGTATTGTATGATGTGAATAGAATGCTTTAGCTCCTGCACTGGGATCTGACGGTGTCCTGGATATCTGCAGGAAATGCAGGAGTGTAGATGTAGATTTAGATGTGGAGTTATCATCTGGTAAACATCTGGTTTAATAATTTGATCATGCACCATGCATGAGGAAATCCGACATGCATTATAAGTGCACCATGAGATCCGATCCACCGATGTATTATTATATCGGTGCTGTGATTCCAGTGAAACATGAAGGATGCTGTGTCTGAGGTTGTGAACTTGGAGATGCTGTTGGGGGGGGTGGGGGGGGGGGGGGGGGGAGTTTCCATTGTATTAAGGTTAAAAGAGGAACATCAGAAAAGTCAGAATGGAATTGTATAATCTCAGGTCAGATTGCTTCTGAGACGTTTCTGCGAGCGAGAGCTTCCTGATGATCTCAGAAAGACGTCCTGTATAACGCAGACGTGTGATGTTGAAGGAACGTTGAAACAACCGAAGCTGTGTGTTGCACCTGAGCTGTGAAAGATAAAAGAACGCCAGGGCTCGTACGGTAAACCACAGGAACCGCAGCACTTTCTCCCACGCGGCGTCGTTCTCACTTCAAACGCCTCCTCGATCGATGCACTTTCTTCCAAATGCGCCTGTAATGTGGGGCGTTTTCATCTCGCGTGCCACTTTACTCTCCGGCGGACGCTGGTAAAGACGGCCTGAATTATTGAAGCGCTGACCGTGGTCCTCGTAAATAGATGGACGGCTAAAGGTGAAACCGCGGCGTGACCTCAGGGCAGGTTATGAAGCTTTACCGCACACACACACACACACACACACACACACACACACACACACACACACACACTCTCACATTCGAGTAATACAGATAGCTTTTATTTCACTGCCACTTCATCTCCAAGTGCGTCTTCGGAAAGCCGAGCCGTTCATTACTCCGTTGTAGTGTTTATTTCATCCATCTTCCTGCCACCATTAACAGATTTATACTCCAACGTCTCAGTTAAGTATACAGAGCTGAAGATGAATGGACCATGAATTGGCAGAGCGTTCGAACTGGCCTGGTTTCATGGGTTTTACAGACTGCACCGTGACATCAAGTTACCCCCCATCCCTTTTTTTTTGACGGATGGCTGCTTCTTGCACTCAATTAACCCGATTCACTGTTCATCAGAAGCGGACATATGCTAAATATGTTAGAGTGAAGGACATATGAAGAAAGAGTGCTGCAGGAACCTGAAGAGACTCGTTTTTTTTTATCGAGCGGAAAAGTGCACGCAAGGACCATGGACTGGGTTCAGGAGATGTTCTGGATTAAGCCTAGGTGATATGCCTACAGATATGCTTTAATAGATATCCTCCTACTTTGGGCGTGAAGATATTTGGAACTTCAGAGTGTCAGAATACGACCTGCAACACTTTCTGTCTCTGTCTCTTTGTCTTTCTCAGCTTTTTGAATTATTCAGTGATCAATTTCAGCTCGATCAGGACACCGTCACAGGGACAGGTAGAAGAGGTGAAGCTCTCGTCTTGTTTCGGATACCGTGTGGATATTGATATCTCCAAAGGCTGCAGGACACAAGGACACTGAACCATCTCGAGGAAGTCAAATCGCACCAGGTTTTCCATTCCCCGAGTGTTCAGGAGAGGCCCGGGTCTGGGATTGGCCAGTTTTGTTGCAATATAGTTGGAGGAATATGTACAATATTGCAATATGATACAGTGATATATCTAATATATAACATGCAATAATACCGACTTCATTAGTGTTAAACAACTCAACAAGTCCTCCAGATAAATCACTCTTCCTGCAGTCATTGATCCTTCATCACCCTCTGTGCAGAGCACAAAGCAGATGCAGTTCTTATAAATTATAAAACAGAAATAACACCCGTGTTGTGTACAGTCACACAGGAAAGGCATCGCGGTCGTATCCGGGCGTGGTGCCGCCGAGGCCGCGGTCCTGACCTACAGCGTGTGCGTGCGGCCGCAACGCTGCTGCCGGTGGTAATTACTGTAATTTGAGAACGGCTGGTGCAGGTGGAATTTGCCGTGGCACAATTAACGCGAGGAGCAGATGGCCGTGGGCGGGAGACGAATGGATGGGAGCAAGCAGAGTCAAGATGGAGAGACAGAGAGGTGGAGGGAGGGAGAGATAGAGGACCGAACAGAGAGATGCAGTCAGGTGGTCAGCAGAACGTTCACACACCTGGACTGAAAGCTCTGACAGGTTATACAGTGTGTGGTGGTTACGGCATCACCTTGTGAAATGTTTTAGGTTCGTTTTGCTCGTGTTTAATCACAGCATTTTTATTATACATTTGTTTAAATTTATTATAATATTAGTCTATATAATATTAGTTTTATGAGAAAGTATACTTTGGTGACTCTCGGAGGTAAATATCAGTCTTCTTCTGAAAGCGTCCAAATGCCTAGAAAAAAAATATATAATAATAATAAATTATGCTAACATTTTTTTATATCAAATATTTTTTTATTATTAAAAACTATGAAAAACTACTTCACTTTAAATATCCTGCACAAATGATTTAGTTTAGTTATTATTAAGAGTCTTTATCTTTATTTTATTATTATTAAATGTTTCTAGTTGTTATAGCTTGTTATATGGTAAATTCCTTGTCTATGTAACCAGAAGATTCTGATTCCACATTGTGCAGCCGTGATACTGACACCTGGCGTGTTTTCTCCGTGTTTGCATGTATTTCAAGAACGAAAAAACACTAATCAGGCAAAATGATCAAATTAATCCTAGATATTACAGGATGGTAAAAAAAAAAGGCAAGCGTTGCGGTTCTGCGTTTACATGAGTTTACATGACACACTCTGGTGATTTCTAACCTCTGATATTTACCGCTTTTTTATTTGCATTAAATGTAAAACATGAGGTTGAGTAGATGTAAAGAGGCTGTAGTGTATCGTCAGGGTGTGTAACAGTGTTACGAAGTGTAATAACACTATTATTATTATACGTCGGATAATAGCTAGTGATTTATTACCTATATAAACAGACAAAGAGGGAGGGGAAAGTGGGTGGAGCTTCTTATTCAAATATCTAAGCTGTATGTTTTTAAGAAAAGTTGAGTAGACTTACTATGAGAATTTGTGTGAGTGTATGTGTGTGTGTGTGTGTGTGTGTGTGTGTGTGTGTGTGTGTGTGTGTGTGTGTGTCCACGTCAACGTGTGTGTGTGTGTGTCCACGTCAACTAACTTTTCTTCCCATTCTGAGTAGGCCGGCAGATTATACGCTTTATACACCAAACACACCATGTTTAAGGCACACACACACACACACACACATACACACACACACACACACACACACGGAGGGTTGTTCCTGGCTTGCTGTTGTGTGTTAATTGGAGATCTGGGGTCCAGGGTGAGCCCAGTGTGAGGAAATGAATCTCAGACAGTGAAAATGATTTTCATTCATACCCCGTTTTTTTTTTTTCCGCTTTCATCTGTCTGGCAGACAACGTAGAAAAAAAAAGAAAAAGCAAAAAAAGAAAGAGAGTGAAGAATATGTCTGGAAAAGTCATCTATGCTGTTCAGCAGGCAGGAGAAGATCCAGGCTGGGTGAGACGGAGCACCAGACAGAGATCAGGGAGGCGGGTAAATCAGTTGAAGTGTAATCTGGTGCTCCTATTGGCTGTTAAGTTTTGATTGACAGCTCGAAGGAGCAGCATAGACCAATTAGAGGCCTGGAAACGGATTTGTGGACGAAGTGAACTCAGCTGTCTGTGAAGTGTACGGTGATGATGGTATCGATCGTGTGTGTGTGTGTGTGTGTGTGTGTGTGTGTGTGTGTGCCACTTTGGAAAGCATGGTCCAAGCAGTAGTTTACCTGGTTATAGTGAACTGGTTTGAACTGGTTAAAGAGTCAGAGGAAAAGTTTGATAACGTACAGATGTTCAGTGTGCAGCTTTGACCTGGTTTGTCCTTCAGAACGGTGGGAAAGTGTGCGTGCAACGCGCCGTGTCCACGCCGCAGCACATGTGTTTGGCATTAGTGTGACACGCCGGCTCCTCCAGGGAGCGAGGGAATGTCAGAGTGATGCAGCTCCCAAACATCTGGAGTAAGGAGAAAGGAGAAACGCCGACGCCAGTGTGGGAGCTGAGAGCTTCGATCGCAGAGGAAACCACATCATGCTCAAGACGTCTCACTTCATCCTTCCATGTCTATCCGTTTGTGTGTGTATGTGTGTGTGTGTGTGTGTGT
>MU551661.1:703437-713437 GCA_024362625.1 Silurus asotus
TTTTATGGAAGGTTGTGAATGATTTGTATGGTTTGGAGGGGGTGGAGCATTGTGGTGGAAAGGCGGAGCCATTAGTGAGGTGGGGGGAGGGGGACAAACGAATTTCACCTGGGATGCAACAAGGCTAGAAACGACCCTGATCATTAGTTCTTAGGCAGTTGTTCAACAGTTCCTCACAGATTCTGCAGAGATCTTAACGGAATTTTAAATCATACTCGAATATTTCTTTACGTGATTTCTGACTTCTGCCATATCCACACACTCTAACACATTCTAGCGCGCTCTACTCACACACACACACACACTTTCTGAATCATCTCATTTTTGAAACCCCTTGGCTATTTTCAGCCATCCAACAAACAAGCTGAGTGAAGGAATAAACAGGAAGTAGCACTAATTCAACCAATACGCCTCCACAACATCTACAGACTCCTTCCTGGAACTGTACACTTTGGACAGCGGTCGTCCTCAAGACCATCTTCCCATCCCGGCAGCAGAATCAGAGCTCCTGCAAGGTCTTATCTCTTTATACATCACTCCTGGTGATTAATGAGCACGTAAGTTCTCAAGGTGCGGTTCTTCTTCTTGTTTTTTCTTCTGACCAAAGGAAAAGCTTGATGATGATGAGTTCCTGGAGGGTCGCTTCTTAGTGATGATCAGTAATTAATGGATTTGGAGCAAAATCTGTTACCTTTAGATACCAGCAGAAGCTATGAGTCCATGGATCGAAACAATGCAGATTAGCATGTTCATACTGTGAAGAGATCTAGTGTAGAGATGAATTGCTTTCGGTGTCACTCTGCACATCCTTTTTTCTTCTTGGCATTCACGTTCTTTATTGCAGAGCGTTTCCATCTTTTGACCCTGACACTCTGACAGCGGTACACGCTTCATCACCTTCCTTTCTTCCCTTTTGTCTCTTGTGCTTTGTTCCTCATCCTCGGGTGCTTGCTTCAGGTCTGTGCCTTCACATCGTCCAACTCTCATCGTGTGTGTGTGTGTGTTATTTGGCAGATGTGTCGGTGTGCCTGCGGTACTGTCAGTCCCCAGGTGGCTGCTGGGCTGTGTATGTGTGTGTGTGTGTGTGTGTGTGTGTGTGTGTGTGTGTGTGTGTGTGTGTGTGTGTGTGGCAGTTATTGATGCTCAGGTGTGCAAGAGCTCTTTAACGGAGCCTCTGAATGGTGGTCTTGAAATCGTACACAAGCTCCACACACCGTGAACACATTCGGCGAGAAAACACACACACACACACACACACACACACACAAACACACACAGGTCCAGGTCAAAGTAAGCAGTGTGTGTGCGAGAGGGTGGTGTGAAACAGTGTGAGATTGTACTCTGAAAGCTCAGAACACATTACAGGTATTTTCGGTTCACATCAGGACAAGCCTAAAAAAACAACGGCTCACTGTGTGTGTTTGTGTGTGAGAGAGTGTTTGAGAGTGTGTGTTTGCGTAGCGTGTCTTCCACCACGTCCGTAGCGAGTGCCCAGTGCCGTCCTAACACTCTCCAGATGGACCCGGAGCTTCAGGGAGCTGTTCTTGGCACGGCCGTCCTCGGCTGAATGTCACAAATACTTTCCTTTATTTAGGAACGAGTCGGCTGGAGGGAGGCGGGGCGCTGGAGTTTGGAAAGAGGGCGAATGACTTGCATACACAACATCTGGATTTTATTAGGAGCTGCTGGGAAAAAAATCAGAAAAGGAAGTTTTCTCTCTGTCTCTCGAACCTTTTTCGGGGAGAGCTGGACTCGGTGCGGCTGCCTCACAGCCGACCCTGCAGGGGAACAGATGGTGGAGACAACCATCAGACACGACGCAGGGAAAGAGGCATGGGAGAAGTTTTTTTGGTGGGAGATTAGGCACACGGATTTCTAAATTTGATATCATTTTATTTGCATAAATGTTTGCCACCATTTTGTTTTCTAGAAAAGTAACTCACCATGGCGATTTTTTCCTCAACGTCCTTGAAAAACAAATCCGAAAAATATTTTTCATCGTATCCTTTTAAACATGGTTGTCACTAAACATGCCTCTTTTCAGCTTCAGTAGATCCTTCAGACCAAATTTATGGCCTTCTCCATCCCTCCTTCCAACTCTTTTAGGGTTCCACGCCTCTTTGGATTTTTACTACAATTTTAATAAAAAGCACATTTTGACAACATGTGTATAAATGATTAATCCTCCCATGCTAACACTGCATCGGTGAAAGCGCGATTGTTTTCTCTCTGTTCTGTCTCACTATCGCTTGCCGGTGCATTGTGGGTTCTGGCAGGGTTCCTCACGCTGGCCCCTGTGTCCCACCATAGCGCCGTCTGACATTTGCACTGCTCTGCGTGACCTCGGCATTTTTTCTCACACACGTCGCCGTCTCAGAGGCTCTGGTTCACACACATTCTCTCTCGCTTTCTCTCTCTCTCTTTCTTTCCCTCTCTGGGGTCTGTTCGGCTTTTTGATTTAGCATTTATTGCTATCTTGATGTTTATTTTTTCACTAAACATATTTGCTCAGCTGAGCTCGGTGGCCCGGTCTCACAGCATGCAGATGTCCCTCCCTCCCTCCCACCCTCCCCTCCTGCTATATCGTTCGACAAAATCTGCAGCTGGAGATAAAATCCACGACACAAGCACGCTCATGGGTAAATAAACCTACAAATAAAGCTTCCATACGGATCTCTGTAATGGATACAGAAGCTTTATTTTAGCTTAAGGGATTCATCTCGTCAAGCACAATGGTACGTTGGTCAGGGTAGGCGTAGAGGCATCATCATGGAAATGCTGATCGATTTGAGAAGGGATTCTGGAATCCAGAAGATAGCAATGAAGAAGAGTATCAGCCAGAAGATTTGAGGTCCACTTTGAACGTCTACTAGCATAAAGAAAGTAAGAAATACTCATCACATATACATTACAGCACAGTGAGCGTCTTTCAGCTTGTTAGCCATGATACAGTGTCCCTGAAGAAGAGTAGAAGGTTAAGGGCCTTGCTCAAGGGCCCAACAGTGGCAGCTTGGTGGATTGAGGGCTTAAACCTTCAAATATTTAAATCAAAGCTTTAATAATTCTCTTAATTACTGTTAATAATTTAAATGGTCTCCCATTTAGTATGGTGAATAGTTAAAAATTGGTCCTTGGAGGACACCAATGCAGAAGGGCACCAATGTGGGAAAAATGTTGGACTTCTGATCAGAGAATTCCAATCGCACCACCATTAAGCTGCCACTGCTGGGTCCTTGAACAAGGCCCATAACCATCCTTTTTGCTCGGCTGTAGAACTGAGATAACTGCTCTGGAAAAGGACGTCTGCCAAATGTAAATGTAAATGCAATGCAGCCTCCTGAGGTATAGTGAGTTTGTAGTCAGTATATGTGTCAGTCAGAGAATGGTTAAGCAGCCAGGGGGGTGTGGATAGGAAGAATAGGTTCAGGGGTTCCCGGTGTCGGCCAGGCGGACGACTGAGATCCTGCTGTTTTGATGTGCTGCCCGTGTTTGTGTGGCATGACGGGGAGCAGATGTGGAAAGGCAGGCGGTCGGGCACAGTGCCAGAGCAGCTGGAAGAATTTAAAAACAACAGCATTCCTAGAGACTGGGGGAATTACAGAGCACGGGAGAGCGAGCAAGCAAGAGGGAGAAAGGAATAGAGAGAGAGAGGGAGGAAAAGAGGAAGAGAGCGAGGGAGGGGGATAAGAGAACACATATGGCAAGAGGGGAAAGAGACGGCAAGAAAGACAGGCAGTAGAAGCTTTCTTTGTGTGGAAGTCAAAGGTACAGAACATTGCACAGAGCGAGTGTGGAAGCCGATGGGAGCCAGTGGCAGCACAAACAACACACACACACACAGACACACACAAACGGTGTAAAGAAAAAAGTATCCCTCTTTTCTAAAAGCCTTGTCATTACACAATGGTTTCTGTTGCTGCTTCAGTAAAAGCACATGTCTACCGAACTATAAAAGCTCCACAAATAGCTCGGAATTACAAACTGAGGAACATCAAATTGGTCCGTTTTAGCTGCCAAATAACTGTGGGTTTCCTCCGTAGTGGCCCGATAGACGGCGTGACGGGCCTGACAAAGTGGCGTAACGTCATTAGCGGAGAATTATACACACAGCTATGGAGCTCCAGGAGGTCCATTACAAACTCATCACACCCGGAGTAGATCCATTCAGCTTATTGATCTCACAGTGTGACTTCTCTTTAGAAGTGTGTGTGTGTGTGTGTGTGTGTGGTTCTGAGATGGAGCGTGGATGTGGATGTGTGAGCAGCAGGTTTGGTTGGGTCGGATCCAACCTGACTAATCGAAATAAGCTGGATTCTTGTTTATGGGATGCTGTTACATGCTGGAATCAGATGTTTCGAGGAGATGATTGACAGCTTGGGCCAGATGCTTAGACTGTCTGGAGAGTGAGGTACTTGATCATCATCTCTCTCTCGATCATGGTGAGAGTTTTCCTGTCCTTAGTCAGAGCACAGATGGTTCCAGATGGGGTTTATACATCATGGACGTATTAAAGTCTACAGAGCAGTGTGTGTGTTTTTTTGTCCTTTAGCTGGACAGATTAAACAGCTGTCTGTAATCCCACAGAAGATCCTCATGAGGAAGCAAAAGCAGGACATATGACTCTCTCTTTTTCTGTTTTTTAACTCCTCAACTAGTTCAGGCTCTTTTAGGTGAAGCTTGGACACTCTCGGAATCCCCCAGGACACAATGCAGCGGTTGCCAATAGAGATGAGAAGGTTCAGGATCCCCTTAGGAGCAAATTAGGTTCTGATTAAGGGCTGTGTTTCAAACAGGATGCTTTGCAGCATCATATACACACAGCAGAAAATGTCCCTCAGGAATCGGGTGACTTCCAGGTCCTGGTGTACAGTACCAGAATGATTTATTATTTAGTTTTGGTTGCGTTTAGCTAAACCACTTCAGGACTAAATGAATTATTGTCCTCCTAGCTCTAAGGCAACCAGGCATATCGGTGGCAGAACTACTCAGTTCAGTTCAGCTCCACATTTATGCCTTCATCTGTGTGAGTGTCTGATTCTTTCTCTGGTGATGTAGCACGGGCTTGACTTGGGTGACAGATGGACACCGAGGTCTGTCTTTACCTGCCTACATTTGGCCATGGCACAGAGAATGTGCCCCACACACCCCTTTGCTCCACACACACACACACACACACTGTATGCTTTGGCCTGGGGCTATTTTTGTCAGCAAGGGCATTAACTCTAACACCTGTTCTGTTTATTGCTCAGGGGCATTGGTCATGTTCTTAATAAATGCACTGCTAACAGGGACCACAATCCCATGGGTAGGATCTGGAGTAGAAAAGATTGACAACTTGGCACCATCAGCCGTTAAGCTTGTATCCTTTGGTCCTTTGATTTACAAACTGTGGCTTCAACTGTTAGGTGATATTGGGCATCCTACAATTGTTTTTACAAGGGACATCGACCAAGCAACTTCCAATAACCATCACTGTTCATTAGATATCAACATTATTTTATGAACCTTCATCAACCAACACCATTCATTAACAAACACCAATTAGCATCAAAACATATCTATCAAACAACCAGCTGCAGTAACCATGGACGACTGACACTTTATTTACATTTACGGCATTTGGCAAAACGACTTACAATTTGATTTATAGAACTGAGCAGCTGAAGGTTAAGGCCCTTGTTTAGGGGCTCAGCAGTGGCAGTTTAGTTGCGGTGGGACTTGAACTCATGACCTTCTGATCAGAAGTCTAACATCTTAACCATTAAGCTATCAACACCCATCAACACCCATCAACCCTGTATCCTGTGGTTCTGCAGTTCCAACCTTATTCAAGAGATCATTTGTGAAAATCAACTCGTTTCATTAGATGGTTTGAACCAAACTGCTCTGGAAGAGGAATATCCAAAAGAGGATTTATAGAGTTCTCCAGACCAAGTGTGAATTGTGGAAACTTGCTTTCCACCTTGGCTTTCCTGATTTTTATAGGAAGACACTTATGTTCAGATTTGTGTATTATGGGAACCGACAGTGAGCACTGAGCAGTTTTGGTATGGAGAACCTAAAGTGGTCTTGCAGTAGCCTGTTCCAGTCCAGTGCACTTTCCCTGTTTATGCACACCTGAGTCAACTTGCAAGCGGCCTTATAATTACCTGCTGAGTTGAAACAGGTGTGTTAGACCAAAGCAAATACGCAGCACAGGAGATGCGAGGCGTCGCTCGATTATCGAGCTGAAAACCTGTGGTAGCAAATAATTTGTCAAAAAATCCCACTGATGGAGCGTAGAGTGCCCCCTGTCTGGTTGCCTGCAGGAGTCGTTCTTTTGTGCCTTTTGAGCTCTGCAGCTGTTGTCCCAGTAAGGTCGAGCACTAATTATCCGCCTGTTAGCAGTTTGGCTGTGACCCTGTATGTTTGGTTATTTTTGCACTTGACAGTTCTGCTGATAGGAAATCAGGCCTGGAAAATGATGGGGGAGGATCTTTCTGAACCTGGTCTGGACAACCACACTGTCCAGGCATGTGTTTGAGCATTTGAGCATGTGTGTGTGTGTGTGTGTGTGTGTGTGTGTGTGTGTGGAGGGTTTGTTGGAGGCCTTGCTGACCCAGTGGAAGGTGACAGGCGAATGGAGTAGAAGGCAGCTGATCCACAGTGAGTGACAGGCCCGAGACAAGAGGCGCCTGAAAGAGAGCCTGCTGCTCGACACATGCTCATGGAGACTCTCACACACACATACATATAATTACACCCACTTGTGAACACACACCATCATTTGCACACTTTATCAAGTATGCATAGTGTCTCGGGATTGTGCATCACACTGAATTAATGCACAAGCATATAGTAGACTTGAAAACCATACAAAGACCTGTCAGTTTATGAGCTCTGACAGCGATCCCATCTGTGTAAACGCTTCTCCTTTAATGAGTTTTAAACCTGCTCCCCTCTTGAATCTGGACTCGTGACCAATCTCAGCCAGGTCTCTTAAGTAGATTTACATGCTGACAGACTGAAAGTTACATGGAGATACTCTTTCAGAGGCTGGTCTGTGTGTGAGGTGGTGGATGTGGAAAAGGGGGTCAGAAGGACAAACTGCCAGGAGGAGAAGCTGCCCTTTTTGCCCTCTGGAAAATAGGTGATAGCACCTGACTGGTGTCGACGGAGTGATTGAGCGAGTATTGGATTGTTTGCAAGATAGAGAAGGGTTGAAAAGAGGAGGAACAAGCAGGGAGCAGGTGCAAAAGATGTCCATTGGAGTCTGATAACAGTAGGCTGTTTGTACCGGGTTTTTTTTACCTTGATTTACTCCAATGTCTCTACCCTGTCCCTTTGCTGATGACTGGCTTTGGAGGTTCAAGCTGCCCACATGTGGTTTTGCCATGGCACATGTAGCCACTCGCTTCATTATTAGAAGTTCTCTTTAAGCCAGGGATCCTCATGCTAGCAGCTAATCGGAATTAAATGTTATTCGGGAAAAACCGTTTGGATATGTGAAGAAAATAAATGTACTGTGCTGGTATGTACATGTGAAAAATAAAGGCTCCTCTTCAAATTGTAAGGCAAGCATCTGGGACTCTAGAAAAGAAGTTTCATAATGGATGTAGATTCTTTGATGTACTGTTTGTGGACTCTATAACAGTTAGAGGTTATAGATATAACGATTAAAGGTAAATGTTCTGATTGGAGATGTTCCTCTTGTAAGTGATGTAGACCTCTGTAGGAGTGTTTATGATAATGTTAGAAAAGGTTCTGAAAAGATATAGACTCCATGAGGGATGTACATTCTTTGACTTTATGACAAAGCCAGTATGATGGGGAGGTGGTAGCTTAGTGGTCATTGGACTCTGGATCGGAATTGCAAATCCCAGCACCAACAAGCTGCCATTGGTGGGTCTTTGATCAAAGCTCCTCTAACAAATGCTATAATTGGGAGCTCTAACAAATGCTAATGATGTAAATGTTAATGTAAGGTAGATGATGGAGATAGCCTCTTGTGACAGGTGTAGACTCTGAAGGAGGTTCTATGATGATGTTAGAGTATGTTCTAAAGAGGTGATGGATGTAGATTTGTTTAGGGTACTGGGTGTAGACTCTATGACAAAGCTAATATGATAGAAGGTAAATGATGGTGATAACCTCCATCATCTCATCTGCAGTAGACGCTGCAGAGGGGTCTGAGGAGGCGTTCGGATCTCCGCTCCAGTGTGCACGGTGAAGAATGTTGTCCCACCAAGTGCATCAACTGACTGCCTGTGGTTTTTAAGAAGGATGGAGGTAGAGTCTTTGGTGCTCCACACAATGGCAGATTCCAGATGTAGATGCAGTACATGTGAGAGCCTCTATAATAAAGATGGACTCGTTGTTGAAGCGTTGTTCTGTCCTAGTTGTGATGGATGGTTCTCCTCTGATCTTGTACTGATCTGTATCATAGAGTTAAACTGGGATAATGATGTATACGACATAATGGATGTATTGGTGTCGCCCCTTTGGTGGATGTAGAAATGTGATGGATGGACACTGTGCTGGAGATCTACTCTGTGACTAAGGTGTGTTTTTGTAATGGATATAAACCCTGTGATGGACAGCAGCAGATCCAGCTGCACTTGTTACTGACAGTCAAGCTCCTGTGAGGGACGGAGGGGGGGGGGGGGGGGGGGGGGGGGGGGGGGGGGGGGGGGTAGTTTCAGGAGCAGGGCAGAGGGTGGAGGACACTGATGGCAATGCAAGGACTTGCTGGGGTCCAGTGAGGGAATCCGTCAGCAGCAGCTGAGCAGGAGAACAGGTGGTACGCAATGTTTCCAACACAAGCAAAACGTATTTTCTCGCAGTGCCGTGACACGCTCTGCATATCCATCCGGCTGTGCCTCCAAACCTATAAAACACATTACAGGCTCAAGATGAAGACACTTCTATCAGTCTGCTTCTGGAATACTAAAAGAAGTGACATCATCTGCTCTGTGAAATGTCAGCAATTTCGGGCTGGATTTTCAGCACATGACTACAAGTCGTGGAAAATGTTTTTTCCCATGCTGAAAATCATATTTCATTGAATGTCCATGTATGTGTGCATCTGTTTTAATGTCTATAAAGGGCAGTTATGGTTCCTGTGTGTGCATGGAGAAGTACAGGTGTTCACATCCTGCTTCAGATCATTCTAAGCACTCTCTCTCTTTTTTTGCAGTTAGCGCAGAAAGGAAGGTCGGAACGATGCCTGATTCACCAGCCGATGTGAAAACCCAGCCCAGGTCAACTCCGCCCACAATGCCACCCCCTCCACCTGCTGTAAGCCAAGCAGCCAATCGAAACGCCTCGTTCACACCTACAACCAGTAAGTAATCGCCTTATTGCCAAAGGGTTCAAAACATAACTATAGATTGTATAATATTAGAGACTAAAATCTGAATACAGTCATACAATAATTTTGGGAAGCAATACAGTTGAATGCATTACATGGAATCTGACGTGCCACGAATGTGTGAGTGTGTGCTTATGGGTGTGTGTTTCGGTATTGTGCTGAGTGCTACTCTGGTATCATGAGGTGTGTTTCCAGGCTGCACTTCAAGCCGTGTGTATCTCGCTAGCATGGCCAGACACATCTCTATACCCTATATAGCAATGACAGGCTGTGTGTGTGTGTGTTGTTTCACCTGTTGTGCCCGAAGCTCACCACTAAAAGCAGAGCACAAGTGCACCGTCACATGATGAAGTCACACGTGTGCGGCAGTCTGGGACGGGGAGAGTGGACAAGTCTATTTAATGGATACAAAGTTTCTAGACTCGTTCTGTTTACAAGAAATTACTTTTTTATCTATGTTTCCACATGATCCCCTTAAAAATAGTCCCCTTGCACAGCAATGCAGCTCCCAGCGTTCTTCTGAAACGTCTCCTGGAAGTGTTCTTTTCAAAGCGTAGCACCTTTTGCGATTCACGCCGGATTTTCACAAATGGCGAGTTGAATCTGCATCTTCGGGAAGAGGAGCCAAATCCGGATAGTAGGGTGGGTGCG
>MU551661.1:718437-719567 GCA_024362625.1 Silurus asotus
ACCCTCCTAATGGCCTGGCCCACCCGAGCGCCCCCGGTCCACAGCAGTACCGCCTGGAAGACATGGCCATGGCCCACCACTACAGAGACGCCTACAGGCACGGCGAACACCGGGAACCACGCGAACGCCACCGCCAGACAGGTCTCGAAAAATCTCATGGATTCCTAAGTTCAAAAGTCAGTAGCTGGTTTAGTAGATCAGTGGATCTGTAGATCAGTGATCAGTTGATACGTAGATCAATAGATCAGTTAATCAATAAATCAGTAGTTCAGTGAATCAGTACATCATTAGATCAATGGATCAGTACATCAGTTGATCAGTAAATCAATTGATCAGTAGATTAGTGGATCAGCAGATCAGTAGATCAGTGTATTATTGGATCGATAGATCATCAGATCAATAGATCAGTTTATCAGTGGATCACCAGATCGCTTAATCAGTAAATTAGTGGATCAGTAGATCAGTGAATCAGTAGCTCAATGGGCTGATAATTCAGTGGATTAGTAGATGAATAGATCAATAAATCAGTAGATCAGTGGATCAGTAGATCATTAAATCAGTGGATCAGTAGATTACCATAAACCCTGTCATTGGTTCTACTCATCATCATCATCATCATGTTCTACAGTAGATCAGGTATTTCTGGGAAGCAGCTGTCGACTGCTGAACACAGGAGAGCTGATTTAGTTAGAGCTGCACTTTCTCTGATCCACATGCTCACTGAGGTGTGTGTGTGTGTGTGTGTGTGTGTGTGTGTGTGTGTGTTGCAGCTGTTCATGGAGCGCGTCAGGAGGAGGTCATCGATCACCGGCTCACCGACCGTGAGTGGGCTGAAGAGTGGAAGCACCTGGATAACGTACGTCTGCGTATCGTTGCATGTTCACACACCTGGTAGCTCTGTAGGGTGTAAGAGGGAATGAGTGTGTGTGCATGTGTGTGTGTGTGTGTGTGTGTAGATCCGAAAGCAGCTGAGTTTGTGTGATGGCTGAGTTAAGAAGGTCTTTGCAGACTCACAACACTTTCAGCAGGAACGCACGCATGCACAAAATCACACACACACACACACACACACACACACACACACACACACACACACACACACACACGAACAGAGAAAAAAAAAGGCGGAC